>JAJIBD010030441.1:85000-93022 GCA_021461705.1 Cryptotis parvus | reverse complement strand
CCCTGTCCCTTACAAGTCTTGCCAATGGTTTGTCAATCTTGTTTATTTTTTCAAAAACCAGCTCTTGGTTTCATTAATCTTTTGGATTGTTTTTTTGGTTTCCAACTCATTGATTTCCTCTCTAAGTTTTATTATTTCCTTTTTTTGCCTGGGTTGGGCTCCTTTTGTTGGTCTTTTTCTAATGTCTTCAGCTGTGTAGTCACGTTATTTATGTGGGCCCTTTCTTGTTTCCTGATGAATGCTTGCAGAGCTATAAACTTCCCTCTTTAACACGGCTTTTGCCGTGTCCCACAAGTTCTTATAGTTGGTGTCTTTATTTTCATTTGTTTCCAGAAATCTTTGGATTTCCTGTTTGATTTCTTCTATGACCCATTTGTTGTTCAGGGAGTGAGCTGTTCAGTTTCCAGGTGTTTGGTTTGACTCCCTGTTTTTGTGTACGGTTAACTTCCATTTTCAGTGCATCATGGTCTGAAAAGATAGCTGACACAATTTCTATCTTTTTAATTTTATTGAGGTATGCTTTTGTGGCTCAGCATGTGGTCTACCTTGGAGAATGTTCCATGTGCACTTGAGAAAAAATGTGTATTCAGCTTTTTTTGGCATGAAAATCCCTGTATATATCTACTAGCTCTCTTTCCTCCATTTCTTCCTTCAGGGCCAATATTTCCTTGGTGAGTTTCAGTCTTGTTGATCTATCCATCATTGATAGAGCAGTGTTGAAGTCTCCAACTATTATTGTGCTACTGTTAATGTCTTCTTTGAGGTCTCTTAGCAGTTGTTTTATGTATTTTGCTGGCCCCTCGTTGGGTGCATATATGTTTAGTAGTGTAATTTCTTCCTGGTGTATATACCCCTTAAGTAATAAGAAATGGCCTTCGTTGTCCCTTCTAACCTTTTTCAGCCTGAAGTCTATATTATCTGATACTAATATGGCCACACCAGCCTTTTTGGAGGAGTTGTTTGCATGGAGAATGGTCTTCCAACCTTTGACTTTGAGTCTGTGTTTGTTCTGATTATTCCGATGTGTTTCTTGTAGACAGCAGAATGTTGGGTTCAATTTTTTAATCCATTTTGTTACTCTGTGTCTCTTAATTGGTGCATTTAGACCATTGACATTGAGAGAGATTATTGTCATCAGATTTTGTGCCATCTTTCTGTTTGTGCTTGTTGTGCTTATGGGTTTGGTCGTATTACAGTAGACCCTTCAGTCCTTCTTTTAAAGTTGGTTTTGAGTCCATGAAGTTCCTGAGTTGTTGCTTATCCATGAAGTTGTGTATCTTTCCTTCATATCTGAATGTGAGTCTGGCCGGGTAAAGAATTCTTGGTGAGGCCTACAGTTCATTGAGCCTTTTCACAATATCCCACCATTGTTTTCGGGCTCGGAGTGTTTCATCAGAGAAGTCTGCTGTAAATCTTAGAGATGTTCCTTTGTATGTGATTTCCTTCTTTGATCTTGCTGCTTTCAGTATTCTATCTCTATCTATAGTTTTTGTCATTTTAATTAAGATGTGTCTTGGAGTATTCTTGTTGGGGTTTCTTTTAGCAGGTATCCTAAGGGCCTCCTGGATCTTGAGGCAAGCGTTCTTTAGTTCGGGGAACTTCTCAGCAATGATGGCTTTGACAGTTTCTTCTTCATCAGGGTTTTCTTCTTGCCCTTCTGGGACCCCAATGATCCGTATGTTGTTTCTTCTGGCTTCATCCCGATTATCTCTTGTTGTCTGTTTGGTAATTGTGAGTCTTTTTTCTATCTTCTGGTGTTGTGTAGAGAATCTTTGGAACGGCGTCTTCGAGATCACTAATTCTTTCTTCAGTAGCTATTATTCTGCTATGATGGCTTTCCACTGTGTTTTTCATTTCATTTACCTCATTTTTAATATATGTCATTTCCATTTTGCATTTTCCTCACTTCTTCTATCATGTCCTCTTGTATTTTATTGAGTTTGCATTCCATTGCTTCTTTGAATTCCTTATGACTCCTTAACATTTCTTTCCGAAATTCCTTATCAGAGAGGTTATACAACTCATTGGTATTGCTTGGCTCATCTGGACTAGTGACTTCACTCACAGAGCTGGATGGAACTTTGCGTTGCCTTACCATTATGACTATTGTAGGTTGCAAATGTGGGGTCTTGGGTGACTAGATAGTACAGTTAGTAGGTGTCTGGTCTGTTTGCAGGGATTGGGTGGGTAGCAAGGATGTAGGAACCAAGGTTCACTGGTACCTCATGCAAGATAGGTAGTAAGAGGGTCGCGCGGAGGCGCTAGCGTCCCGCGGTTTTGAGTTTTGGGATGATCCCGGCAGCTCAGGGCCCAAAGGTCCGTGGTGAAACCAAGGCAGTTTGCCTTGGTTCCCGTTGATGGAGTTTCCGCTCTTCCCTGGGGCAGTTTGGGTCCGCGGAGACGCCAGGGGTCACGCACACACCTGTGGGGGAGATTTCCAGCCGGTCCTGTTGGGGAGATTTCCAGCCGGTCCTGTGGGGGGAGATTTCCAGCCGGTCCTGTGGGGGAGATTTCCAGCTGGTCCCGGGGCGCAGGGGGCCCAAGGGTCCATGGTGAAACCAAGGCAGTTTGCCTTGGTTCCAGTTGATGGAGTTTCTGCTCTTCCCTGGGGCAGTTTGGGTCCGTGTAGATGCAGGGGTCATGCACACACCTGTGGGGAGATTTCCAGCCAGTCCTGTGGGGGGGAGATTTCCAGCTGGTCCTGTGGGGGAGATTTCCAGCCGGTCCTGTGGGGGAGATTTCCAGCCGGTCCAGGATGTCTTTTCTAATGTGGAAATTATCACAAACGTGTGGGAGCCAGAGGCTAGGGTAAGACAGAAAATGGAACAGGGTGCTAACAATTGTAGAGGGTAATAATGCCAACCTAGAACTGAGCATTAAATACAGGCAAAAAGATACACATGAAAACCCTCTTAATGTATGTTCTGTAATCCATAGTCTGGAAGGGAAGGAAAAGAGAAAGAGAGAGAAAGGGAAAGAAATAAAGAACCTGCCATGGAGGAGGGCTGGGGGGAGGGGAGGGAACCGGGGGCGTTGGTGGTGGGAGATGGGCACTGGTGGCGGGATGGGTGCTGGAATACTGTATGACCAAAACCCAAATATGAACTTTTTAATTGTATATCTTTGTAATTGTAAAAATAAAAAAATAAAAAAAAAAGATTCCAGGTATTAAGCCTTTGTGACCAGCAGAACTGCATTCACTTGAAAGGACAGTGAGACGGGCTGCTGGCCTAGGGTAGTTCGTGCACTTTGCTGGTGATCTGTTGGGCTGAGAACAGGAAAGCCAGCTTCACCCAAACGCTGTGGGCAGAGAAGGCAGAGGGCTCTCCTTAAGAGGGCAGCATGAACAAAACAACCACAGCCGTGGACGGTCTGAGAAGCCAAGGACCAGAGACGCGGAGGTCATGGGATTGACATGATGCTATTTTCAAGAATTTTTATTTTCCAGAGATTTTAAAATTAAGAACCGTATGGACAATATTCGACTTAGTATGTTTACCGAGCAATGCCGTGAATAGTAGGGTTTTTGTAAAATGGAAAATTTTGCAATTTGGCCAGGGATGTAACTCTACTCATAGAAGAGACGAACTAGACATAATTCTACAATTAAGACAGAAAGACCAGTAGTTATAGAACCGCCAAATAGGTCTTCAGACAAATAAAGTTCTGCTCAGGAAGATTTTTGGAGTCCAGTCATGCATTATCTCATTAATCCTGAAAGTATGGATACTTTTAGAACATTCTGTCCCCAGCCAGTAACCTTGCCTCTCAGTCCCATCTCTAAAACTACAGCTCCAGCAATTGTTACCCTTGAAATACTGGTGTTTTTCCACATCAGTGGCAAGTAAATATTGCTTGGTTTCTCTTTTGGAAATTTGTGAAATTTTATTTCTTCTTGAGTTAAAACTCACAGTCCTTGCTTGCATTTAAATGTCTCAACCACTGATGTGTTACAGGTTATGAATGTTTAGAAAACAACACTCCACAGTGAAAAACAAGCTACCAGATAAGACTAGCACATTGGATGTAGTAAATAACAAAATGAAGAAAACTCATGGACATAGAATTTCTCCATCAAGAACCACACAATGTAGAGCACAGTCAGAGAAAAAGCATCTGAGCCTCTTTATAAAACCAAATGGAAACCCCTTTGGTTTGTTTCTACTTCTGGCCCAGAGTTCCTAAAATTCTGGGAACTTCCTAAGAGATAAATTAGCTTAATATTCATTAAAACTCATTTCAACCATAGCTGAGTTCATGCTAATAAGCTCACTTCTGTTAGCACCTAAGGATGAGAATTGGTTGTTAGAGGAATCAACAATATGGTTGCAAGATGAGAACTTTCAGTCTCATCAACCTGAAACACTTCCCGGGTGGCCAGAGGGGTGGAAGTTTAAATTATCAGTGACTAGAACTTGAATCAGTGGTGCCTATCTGAATCCTCCTTAAAAACCACAGGATGGGAATTTAGAAAGTGTCTGTGGTGAGACCACAGGGAGACTTGGGGAGACAGTGTGCTTGGGAACTCCTCTCTTCCCTTTCCAAATCCCTTATTCTACACATCTCCCTCTGCCTGATTGATTCTGCATTTATAACTGGCCATCTTTTTTTTTTTCGCTTTTTGGGTCACACCCTGGGATGCCCTCCTGGCTCTGCACTCAGGAATTACTCCTGGTGGTGCTCAGAGGACCATATGGGATGATCGAGGATCGAACCGGGCTGGCACAGACCGGCTGCGTCAAAGGCAAATACCCTATCCGGCTGGGCTACCCTGCCGCCCCTATAACTGACCATCTTGTAAGCAAAATTTTCTCTCTTAAATTCTGTGGGCAACTCTAGCAAATTGACCTACTTTAACCAGAGGAGACAGGGCCTTTGGAACCCCAGATATATAGCTAGTTAACCAGAAGCACCTGTGACAATAACAGAATTGAGTTGAATTATTAGACATTCAGCTGATGTCCAAGAATTACTTGGTGTAATGAAATCATCGCCACACATTGCAATTGGTACAGAACTGTTTTAGCCAAAGGCCAACTCTCAAAAGTCGCTCATGTCAATAATGCTATTATATTCCTTGCACCGTGTTTTAGAGCAAAGCATACTGTTTGGGTTTTGATTTCATTCCTGTTTTGCAGACATATTTCCCAGCCCACTGGAAGTAGGGAATTGTGTTTGTGGCTTTAAGTGATCAAGAGGAAGGTGGGCAGCTCTTTGGAAACAGAGGTAGCCGGGTGAATGAGTCTCCAAGGCCTAGTGCATCAGTAAGCCAAACACTGTTATCCTGCTTTTGCAATAAGGGGACGGCTTTTTTGAAGTCTAGAAAGCAACAGAGGCAAGAACAATGCTCAAATTTACCTCATTCTTTTTATTTCAGGAAATATTATAGAGATAGAAAAAGGGGCTATTTCTTAAAAGACAGACTTTTTTCTTTTTTTATTTTGGGTTTTGCCTTTACTATAATTTACTGTATTGATTGTTTATTTTCTCATTAAAGTGTAAGTACCTGCAGTGAGCATACCCTGAATTTATAGTAATTTATAGTGAGGTACACAAGATAGAGTCTCAGGCATCAAAAACTCATGAACAGAGAACCCAGCTACCTAAGCACTACCTAAAAGCAGTTCATCAGTGAATACTTGGTATAAAACAAAGTAGAAAAAGCAGAAGCAGGTGGCTAGAGATGAGAGAGAAAAAACAAGGTGTTTTGGAGGACCTCCCTGATAGCCCCCACCCCAAAAAGCAGTCCCTGAAGCAGTCCGCCATCCCAATAGAGCCTTGCAAGAAGCCAGAGGAACCCCCACACCACGAGGGCTGCCATTTTCACATCCATATATGTCTATATGCATATGTATGCATGTATATGTATCCATGTATATACATATACGTATACATACATGTACATACACACATGTGTACCAGTAACAATTATTATTTGGGGTTACACCTGGCAATGCTCGGAGTTAGTTCTGGCTCTGCACTCAGGAATTACTCCTGAGTACTCAGGGTGAACCGGTTGGCTGCATGCAAGGCAAATGTCCTACATACTGTACTATCACTCTGGTCTAGGTGGGGGTTTCTAAGACAAGCAGAACAGTGGCATTAAGGTCCCTTGGTCACTTGGTTTGCTGGGTGAAGGTGCATTTTCGATGCATTTTCTCTTAAAACATAACTTTTGATAGATCTTGTATTCTTCTGGCTGTTTTAAAAGACAAGCAGAAATAGGGGAGAGCGTGTCTGACGGAGTTCCGACAACTATTTCTTCCTGCACGGCAGAGGTGATATATTTACTGCTTCTGCAAAGCAGTTCCTGAAAGCAGAGTGTGAAAGGCTTATTATTTTTTGCGTCACCCGATTTATCAACACCAGATAGTCTTTTCCTTTTTCGTGCGATGTCAGGTAACCCCTTAGAGCTACAGCTTTAGTAGGAAAGAAATAAACAGGAAAACAAAGGAGGAAAAGTGCAGCCATCAGTACGACAAATTGAAGACAAGAAACCCAAAGAGACAGAAACAAGAACAACAACAAAAGAATAACAGCCCAGAACTGGGGCCAGAGCGATAGTCCAGCAGGTAGAGCCTTTGCACGCAACCCACCCGGGTTTGATCTCCGGCATCCCACACGGTCCCCTGAGCACCAGCAGGAGTAATTCCTGAGTGCAGAACCAGGAGTAACCCCTGAGCATTGCCAGGTGTGATCCAAAAAAGCAAAAAAAAAAAAAAGTTAACATAGCCCAGAACTGTCCACTGTCATAATGGGGTTGGTTCTCTAACAGGATCCCTGTCGTCTCAAAAGGAATTTTCGCATGGAGTACTGCTGATGTTCAGTGGGGACCCATAGCTTTGGATCACAAGAATAATGTAATGGCACACCCGAAGCATGTGTTCCTTCTATAATTTTTAAAACAAACACAAGTTTTTATTCACCATTTTTTGTCGAGATTACTGTTATAATACTGTTAGTTCCACTTTGCATACATACATTGTTCCAATACTACCCCATAACCAGAGCAGCCTATTGCCTCCACCAGTGCGCCGAGGACCCCTTCTAAATCTCTCACCATGTTAGCTCAGTTCTATAGACAAAATCTTCAGTTTCAATGACTTTGTTGAGAACAAGATTTTTAAATTTCTAAAGGAACTGGAAAAAAAATTTTAAAAACCCAATAAGTAAATTGAATGAAATGCTTAAAAACTAAAGCAGAAATCTACAAAATAGAGACCATAAAAGCTATCCCAAAGATAAACAAGTCTAAAAGCTGGTTCTTAAAAAAAAACAATAGACAATCCTTTAGCTGAACCCACAAAAGAAGAGAGCAAGATAACAGAAATAAAGTTATACATGACGTTAAACATGCTACAGAAATGTGAATGATTATAAGAGCATTATGAATAGTTATATGGCAACAAATTAGACAATCTAGAAGAAATATATGAACAATCATACATACATCTTTCCAAGTTCGAATCAGGATGAAATAGATAATCGGGGACTGGAGATATATTGCTCAGAAATATACCACTTACCTTATATGTGTTAACCCCTGAATTAGATCCTGGTCAAAAGTAAGGAGAGGAGAGAGAGAGAGAAGAGAGAAAATAAAGAAAGAGAAAGAGACTAAGAAAGACAAAAAGGAATGAAAGAAAAGAAAGAGAAAGGAAGGAAGGAAGAAAGCACTTTTTACCAGCAACAAAATTGAAAGGATGATCAAAAGCCTCCCTCAAAACAAAAGACCAGAATCAGATGCTTCACCAGTGAATTATATCAAACTTTTTTTATTTTTGCACAGAGCATCCCAACAGAGTTCAGGGTCATGTAGCACTCTCACTGATGCTTGGTCAACCCAGATGGATGGCTCAATGCTTAGGCCTGGTTTGGTCCCAACAGTGCTGTGCCACATCAGGTTACACCCAAGGGTACACAAAGGCCATGCAATGCTGGAGGAAGAACTTAGGGCAGTACAAAAGCACATGTCCTTGGCCCTCGAGCTGACTGCCTGACCCAAATCCTACCTAACTAACT
>JAJIBD010030441.1:0-80000 GCA_021461705.1 Cryptotis parvus | reverse complement strand
CTTTTCCTCTTAAGCATTTTTCCCTGTGTTTACTGTTTACTGCCTGAAGGCAACAAGAATTTCTGGTAGATTGAATTACAAGGCAAGTGCTTTGGCTAAAGTCCAAATTGAAAATCAGGATTTCTCCTCTGATCACCTGTAAAGGCATCATTAAAATAGTTCCTTGATTAGAAGATCAACATTTTCCAACATTTTACAATTAAGATGCAACTTAGATTTGTCTTGCATATTTAATATTTTATTGTCAGGCGAGTTTTACAATTGTTCCATCATGCAATCAAGGAAATACTGTACCAACTCAGAGCAGGTTGCGCACAAATGATTGTATTTCAGGAGGGCACCTGGACAATGTGAAAACAATGAACTTCAAGGCTGTGCTTCTCAAAAATTTTTCTCTCCAGTGCACTTATAGGATGTGGCTTTTATTCCATGTGTGAAGGACCTTTTTCACATTCCTGAATGAGGTATTTGTTTTCTTCTCCTTCCCTGGAGTCCCGCCTCCCTCCTTTCTTCTTCCCACCAGGCCCTTCCCCTTCCTTCCTCCTTGAGCACCTCCAGAGCCTAGCTATAACTGTGAGTGGTTAACAACAGGAAGTCTGCACACCCCGCCATCTGTCCTTGCCTTCCCAGCTTTACTTTCTCCATATCAAATGTCCCCCCATCGGACATCCTTGGTACTTCACTTAACATGTTACAGCCTCATCCCCACCTGAGACTCCCAAAAGGGAGTCTCTATTCTGTGCTGTGTTCTGTGAGCAACCTTCAGTCCTCAGCATTTGGTGGGTTCCATTAGTTCTCAAATAAATAACTGTTTCAATGAAGAAACCAAATTATTCTAGGTGCTAGCAAATTCTGAGTGATAAGAAAATATAAACAGGGAGGTCTATGGGGGAGGGTGGGGACTTTAGAGGAAGGAGGGAAGCAGATCAGGTATAGGTAGAGATGTCACAGAGAGAAGGTCTGGGAGTGGGAGAGGGGCTGGATCCTGTGGCGAACTGCGGGAGAGAGCAACGAGGCTGAAGGAAGTTTACAACTAGCTCATGCTCATCTCATCAAGAACTTTGATTTTCTTTGTAAAAAGGCAGAAAATCACTGAAAGGGTTTTCAAGTCAGTCCATGAACTACAGAATCTGAAATCTTTTGATTCTTCCTCTAGAGCAAGCGTGTGTATTCCTGGTTGAGAATCTCTGGGCTGAGCCAGGTTGCAGCACCTCTCTGATTAATCCTTAGGTCTCAGGACTCCTCTTTTTCTCCTTTAAGACTTACAAAGGAGAGATCCGTAATAACATGTCTCAGGCCTTATCAAAAACCCTTGTAAATTCTGCGGGCTCCAGGCCCTGTGATTTCACATTGTATTAAACCCTTGTCTATCTATTGCTTAGGGAGGAGCCTAGCCTTTTTACTGAAAGAGTCAGATTTTAATCTTTCCCTTCCCGCCCTCTTTTGAAATTACACAGAAAATCAGCTTGATTTTGAATTGCTTGGTGGATCAACTTGTTTCTCTTATTTTTTAAACTTATTTTCCCCTGAGAAGCATATGGCAACTATTAAAAATAAAATAAAATAAATTCCACTCTGTTTCTTTCCCTAAAGAGGATTTGTATTCCCCCCATTACTTTAGTGTTCATCTCTTGGGAGACCTTACTGACCTCATTCTATTGAAGACCAGATTGTCAAGACTTAACTTCCTTTTCCATTTTCCTAGCCATCGAGGCCATACACTGCAACTCTTTCAGATTGCCTAGGCTTGAAGTTGCTCAGAAGCATATTTTACCATGAACACCTACACACATGCACATGTATATACATAATTCTTTATCTGGCCTTTCTGGATGCAGGTCTGGTTTCATGCTGCTCTTAAAATGAGGTCTAAGTCCTGCTGTAACCCATTTGAAACTAATGGTCAATAAATGATGATGAAAAGGTTGTCATTCTGTTAGAAATCAGAGACTCTTTTCTGCTTTCTGTCCTGGGGAACTCATGAAAACATTGTTGTTCTCCCCCCAATGAGTAAGCAGGCATTAGAGTCTCCATATGTGTCTTCTAATGAAATAGTTAGGAAATGAAGCCCTTGGGAGCAAGAGTTGTATTACTAGCAAGGAAGTGGCACAAGTCAGGAGGAGAGAGTCATCTTCACTCACTCAGATTCAAGAGCCACCATTAGTTTCCTCGACAACTTTGGTTGAGCCGTTTGGTCAGGACCTTTCCAGGGACCTTCTTCATTGGCATAAGTATCCTCAGGGTTTGAATGGATCTTTGTTATCCTTTGCTTCATTACATAATAGAGTCTACCTCTAGGGGTGCATGGACATCATTTTTTTTAAAATTCAATGCATGGAAAAGCAAGACAACTGACTTTATAAACACCCGTGAGATGGCCACTCCATATTTTGATATCAACCTACCCAAACTCCTTTCAGACTATGAAAGATTCAATGAGATTCAATGTATATGTCTTGGGTGAAATTTACCTGCAAATGGATGGACATGGAGACTATCATGCTGAGTGAAATTAGTCAGAAGGAAAAGGACAGATATAGAATGACTGCATTCATTAATGGGATATAAATAGATACCAGTGTTTTACTAAGTGTGGGAAATAGTAATGGCAGACTAGAACTCACCATTGAATATACACAACGAGACTTAAATGATAAACTCTAAATATCTGCAGGGCTAGCCACAATGTGTAAAAGAAGAGGGAGAGAGATGCAGAGACAGAGAGAGAAAGAGAGGAAACTGGGCTACCTGTTATTGAGGCAGACTGGAGGTGGGCGGGAGGGGGGTGTGTACATTGGTGGTGGGAATGGGACCCTGGTGGAGGGATAGGTGCTGGAATACTGTACTACCAAGAACCAATTATGAACACCTTTGTAATTGTATGTCTCATGGTGGTAAAATAAAAAAAAATTTTAAAAAACCTGCTTTTCTCATATTAACCTTTGTCTCTTGAGACTTGGCCTTCAAGAAGTTAGCAACCAAATTGTGAATTCTGTAGTGAAAATAACTTCCTCAGGAGGTTTAAGAGGTAGTACAACAGGTAGGGATCTTGCCTTGCAGCTGACTGACTCTGGACAGCCTGAGCACTGCCAGGATAAATTCCAGAGTGCAGAGCCAGGAGTAACCCCTGAACAACGAAACAAACAGGAAGAAAATCAGTTTCTCTATCATTATGCATTTTTCTTCATTGATTAAAAAAAGACCTGGAAAAAGTTCCCACATTCTGAGACCACTATGTTCACAGTCTGGTTACTAGTATGCAGTAAACTTAGCATACTTTTACTTCATATTTTTAGCTCCTCATCTGTCAAATGGAGGTGATTAATAGCATCTACCCTAAAGAATATGAGGCTTCTTGAACTAAAACAATTAACGAACCTCCAGTAACATCTACCATATAACAAGTGGTCAATAAATATCATTATTGATATAACAAAAAATGTTATCAAGCTAATTTCGTGAGACCAATTAAAGGCTAGTATTTTTATTGTCGTGTTACATCCCCAGCCCTGGGAGAACTATCCACTGTGAGCTACTGTCTCAGGAGAGAGCAAGGCCATTCTGTCATTCAGTCACTCTGACTGACTCAGGAAGGCACTGATAGTCATGTGATCTTAAATTTCAAGTTGGTGACAATATGTTGCCACAGATTTTTCACTTTCCTACCTGTGCCCACCTACTGAATTAGAGTGAGTTTAACTAAACTTTACATGGTAAGCCTGACAAGCTACCCATGTTTTATTTACTTGTTATACCAAAAACTAGTAACAATTATGGACCTCAGTTCCATGACCTGAAGAATGGTTTTGGGCTCCTCCTGTCCCTGGAGCAAGCAGATGCCCTTGGGTTGCACTTGCCTGTGACAGGACTAATGGAGATGTTACTGGTGCCCACTGGAGCAAATCGATGAACAATGGGAAGACAGTGATACAGTGATACAGCATGGTAGGAAGTAACATTAATGAACACAGACACTGTTTCTCAAATGATCTTTTGTCCTACAGGGCCCCTGATCTTGGAGAAGACACATGTCCTGAGCCTCCATTTCCCCATCCGTAAACTGGAAGTGAAAACAGCTCCTCTACCTGGATGAAAGGTTGACTTTAAATCTATAAAGAAAATAATACATTCTGAAAGTGTTTTATATTTGTGGTGTCACACACCCATATCTCTTAGAATTTTCTTTTCGCTGCAAAAAAAAAAAGAAAGAAATCCTCACAATAGCAACTTACATATAGAAAACAAAGGTAACAAAGATATAAAAAAATATTATACAAAATAAAACAAAACACACTGATGTACTTCATCTGTCAAAGAAATCTGCAAACAAACAGTTCCAGGATTATTTGGCAAGATCTTCGCACTAGAAGCCTAAAAAAGCAGTAAGCAAGGAGCAAATATTGTGCCACCCCCAAATGTGCCTGAAAGCAGGATGAAGGTCACCATCACAAATGATATTTACATGTTAACATCTTCCTTAAAATGTGCCCTTGAAAATCTAATCTCTTTATAAGAATTTAAATATTCATGTCCTTGCTCTATTGGGCCAGTTGCATGTATTAAGGAAGAATACAGGTTATTGTGAGAAATATCCCACCCGTCTAAAACTTCATTGACTCTGAACCTTTCGATCAGCTAAAGCAAGGCCTTCCTAACTGTTGATTATCTCTTAAAGCAAGATTGTCTGGCTAACCATTTTTTTTTTTTGCTTTTGAGTCACACCTGGCGATGCTCAGGGGTTACTCCTGGCTCTTCACTCAGGAATTACATTTGGCGTGCTTGGAGGACCATATGGGATGCTGGGGATCGAACCCAGGTGGGCTGCATGCAAGGTAAACGCCCTCCCTGCTGTACTATCACTCCGGTTCCCCATTTTCTATTTTGAGTTAAATGTTTTGTCTTGAAAATGAAGCACTACTGATTTTATTTCTAAGAAATTATATATTTATTCTTATTTCTCTTATCAATATGTCTGATACTTATTTAATGATCTCTCTGGTGACTGACTATCCTGGAAAGGTGGGGAGAATTTTGGGTGTGCAGGTTTTCAGCAGCATCAGAACCCTTGGTTTCATGATATACAGAAAATCATTCTTTCCCTCTTACTCCAAGATGTATGTAAGCCCCAAACAACGCTGCTACCTACATATTTTGCTGTGAGGAGGTTTGTACAAAGTTATGTAGAACATAAACCCAGCTAAATATCAGACTTGTAGATAAGGGAGAGGAAATTCATGGATGTATTATTGACAATTGACAATCTCTGCTATAGCAGCTATTTGGAGACACTGCCTATACAGATCCACATGCATAAATATGCAACATTTACATAATAAATGATTTCCATAGGCCTCTTGCTTCTCCTCTTCATAGTTTTCCTCCTTCATCGTTTTCTTATCCACCTCTTCCTCTGCTTCAATCTTTTCTTTTCCCTTTAAAAAATCATATGTGGACTGGAAAAATGGTACAAGGTGCTTGACTTACCTGTGATAGATCCCAGTTCAAACCCAAGCTACTTTGGGTACACTTACCAAGTCTTTGGCCTTTCTGCATTCAGAAAGCCAGGTCATCTGTTCGAATGGGTTTGCATTGTTACACTCTGATTTAGTTATGAAAGAATTTTAACAGACTCCATCATATCAAATAATAAGCAGTCACAGACATACGGAAGAGTTGTTGTCAGCTCTCCCTGTGCTCAACTGACCATGAGGCATCCTGGAGGAGGAGCAGGTTCTGCACCCCCCCCCCCCCCCATAGAGCCTTGGAAGAAGCCAGAGGAAACTCACATACCACAATCGCAGCCATTTTCAAGGTCCAGGCTCCGCAGCTCACCAGAACCCCACACAAGCGAGAAGCCAATTTCTAGCCTGGGTATGTGAGTCTCAGTGGCTAAACACACCCGGTTTCTGTGCAGCTGAAGCTGGGCCCCTTCCCCAAGTTGGTCCCCTTTGGAAGGCCCAGTGGGCACTCCAAGAATTGCTACTGGTGCTGTTGACCATGATCCAGGGACTCAGACATAGGAAAATCTGCTGCCGGCTCTCCCCGTGAATATCTCATAGCCTGGTATACTGACGTACCAGGTGTCCCATCACATTTCATAGAATTAAATATGGGGCACACAATCATAAGTGTATGGGCACAATGTGTGGTCTGTGGGAACATATCTATAATTTCCTATACAGTGGACTCAAATGGCACAAGTGAGATTTAATAGTCTCCACAGACTTTTTGTCTGGGAACATGTTCATTGGTCATATTTGGAGAATTAGCTCCAGCAAGCAATATAGATTATTTGGGGTATGCTTAGGACAGGCTCAAACAGAGCTGGAGAAACCACTTCTGCAGAGGAGTCTTCTCAAATTTTGGGAGAAAATTTGCAGTGGTGTGTGGGTGTGGTATTGATGACTGGTGGAAACCCACTGCATTCTAGAAGCTCAGAAAGTGAATGCAAAAATGGAAATCGGTCATAATCGCACGTTACAACCCAGAAGGAAAGCCATGATTTTATCAATGCCATTCTCTTATGTGGACTGTGATGATCACTGTGATTGGTGCCAGCTAGGGGAGCAGGCATGGGAAGGGGGGGGGTGTGAAATGAGGGTCTCTGGTGATGGCGGGAGCACACTGGTGGTAGGACTAGTGTTGAATGATGAATCTTTCTAACAACTGCATTGTGAAAAACTTTGTACTTGGTAAATCACAGGGCTTAAATAAATTTAATGAAAAAGTGCTCTTGAAATTAGCCAGAAGGAGAGAGACAGATACAGAATGACTGCATTTATTTGCATGACATAAATATATATATAGTACATATTATGATTGCAATATCCAAGGTCAAGTGAAACATATATCAGGAGGTCTTGTCAAAGGTGGAAATTATCACAAACGTGTGGGAGTCAGAGGCTAGGTAAGACAGAAAATGGAACAGTGTGCTAACAATTGTCAAGGGTACTAATGCCAACCTAGAACTGAGCATTAAATAGAGGCAAAAGGATACACATGACAACCCTTTAATGTATGTTCTGTAATCCATAGTCTGGAGGGGAAGGAAAAGAGAAAGGGAGAGAAATGGAAAGAAATAAAGAACCTGCAATGGAGGAGGGCTGGGGGAGGGGAGGGAACCGGGACGTTGGTGGTGGGAGATGGGCACTGGTGGCGGGATGGGTGCTGGAACACTGTATGACCAAAACCCAAATATGAACTTTTTAATTGTATATCTTTGTAATTGTAAAAATAAAAACTAAAAAAATATAAAAAGATATTTAAAAAAGACACACAGAATAATGAAACAGAATTAAGAGCCTGAAAATTAATCTACACAGATCAGAATCTGGGCCACTAGTTTATGACAACAGAGCCAAGAGCCAACAATGGAGCAAAGAATAAACACTGTTAGGAAAACAGGATGGCCACAGACAAAGGAATTAAAGTAGACTGTTATCTGACACCACACACAAATGAATTCAAAATGAATTAATGACTTGCATACACACCTAAACATACAAAATATAAAAAAAAGAAAAAGTGCTCTTCATCACTAATCATCAGGGACATGCAAATCAAAACAACAATGAGGTATTATTTCATGCCACAGAGACTGGCACTCATCCAAAAGAGCAAGAACAACCGGTGCTGGCATGGATGTGGGGAGAAAGGAACTCTCATCCACTGTTGGTGGGAGTGCCGATTGGTCCAGCCCTTATGGAAAATAATATGGACATTCCTTCAGAAAACTAGATATTGAGCTCCCATTTGACTCAACAATACCACTCCTGGGAATATACCTGGAGACCCAAAAACACAGAGAAGAAACGCTATCTGCACTTTGATGTTCATCGCAGCACTATCCACAATAGGCAGAGTCTGGAAACAACTTGAATGCCCAAGAACAGAAGACTGGCTAAAGAAACTGTGGTACATCTACACAATAGAATACTATGCAGCTGTCAAAAAGACAAAGTCACGAAATTCACATGCAAATGGGTGGACATGGAGAGTATCACTCTGAGTGAAATTAGTCAGAAAGTAAAAGACAGAAATAGAATGACTGCTTTCATAAATATATACTAGTGTTCTACTAATTATGGAAAACATTAGTGCCACACCAGAACTGAACACTGAATGTATACAAAGGGAGTTACAGGATAATCCCTAAATGTCTGGAGAGACAGACAGAGAGAGAGAGAGAGAGAGAGAGAGAGAGAGAGAGAGAAAGGAGTGCCTGTTATACTGCTACAGAGGCAGGTTAGAGGACGGGGAGGGAGCTTGGGGATACTGGTGGTGGGAATGGGGCACTGGTGGAGGGACGGGTGCTAGAAAAATGTATGACTGAAACCCAATCATGAACATCTTTTTAATTGTATTTTGCACGGTGGTACAATAAAAATTTTTAAAAAAATAAAAATTTAAAAAATAATAAGCAGTCACAAATATACTATACACAGAAAATAATGTTTTATCAAATAATTTAAATAATCTCAAAAGTAAACTTCATTTGACTTGTTAATAAGTACAGATTTAAGCCAAGGCCTTAAGGTCTTATTATCTCCAAAGTGCTAGAGCTCTTGCTTTGTCAAGCGGAGCCAGCTTTCCAGGACCCATTGTCACTCCTTGTGGTAGCCAATTTTCATTCAGGTCGAAGAATGTGGAATACATATTACTGAGGACATATGAATTATGAACACATCACTTTCTCATTTCGTGAGTGGACATGGTCATGTGTATACTTTTATCTCTCATGACAGATTCCAAGGATAGATATTTTTTTCTCAAAAGAAAGTCAGTCTTTGTTATGTTCATTATAACCGTGGCATGAAATACACAGAGGTCAGATGGATGCAAAAATTTTGCTTTATCCTTGAGCTAAAAATTTTGTCCCATATATTTTAAAGGTTATACACATAGAAATGTAAACTGCACTGCCAAAGTGTATGTACTAAAAGCAACTTCTACTAAATATAAACATGTACTGTCAGAAAAGCAAGATATGTTTCACCCCTGTGACATATTTCTGTAAATTAAGAATGGCTTTATTGAATGAAATTTTGACATTTAAGTCCTTGGAGTTTCACAAAGAAATCTATTTGTAAAGTCTTAAAATTTGTCAAATCTGTGCTCAGAATGCCATAAGGGAATAGTAAACACAGCAAATGTGTCATATTTTCTTGAAATTTTTGTTCTTGGAATAAGATTATATAGAGTAACCCTAAACAAAGATAACTAATGATGTCTGCCACATTGCTCATTCAGCGTGTTGCTGAAATAAGCGATATTTTATAGAATTCTCAGGAACATCTTTGTTTTATCTTGTTTTTTAGGGTAAATTTTGAGTGACTAATTTCTTTTTCTCTTTTTTAGTTTTAATTTTATTTACCACCTTGAGATAAAGAATAACAAAATTGTTCATGATTAGGTTTTAGTCATACGGTGTTCCAGCACCCATCCCTCCACCAGTGCCCATTTCCCACCACCAATGTCCCAGTATTCCCACCCTCCCCTAGCCTGCCTCTATGACAGGCACTCTCTCTCTTTCTCTCTCTCTTCTCTCTCTTTCCTCTCTCTCTTTCATGACAAATTAATTTCTACTGAAAAGCAATTCAATGTCCTCATATGATAAAACAACAAAATAGTTATAGTGCAATTTCTATTAAATCTTAACTGGAAAAATATATATTTGGCCCTGAATCTCCCACTTTGCCAGGAACACACAGAATTCACTCTTTTCCCCTATTGAAGACAATGATCCCTTAAAGACCTTCTATAATGACAACTGTGAAAGAACCTTGAACACCTCCTCAAACACATCAAATATTCTATCTTGTTACTCATTCAGAGTGTCCTTTCCTTTATTCACCTGACAAATAATTCTTGAAAGCTATTATACAATATGAACTCAATCACCCAGTATCTTTTTTTGTTTGTGTTTAGGCCACACCTACAGATTATCAGGGATTGCTCCTGGCAATGTTCAGGAAACCAACTGTATGTGGTCCTGAAGATCAATCCTGTGACTACTACATGAAAAGAGTATATGCAGCCTCTTGAGTTATTTCTTAGACCAATTCTAACTCATCTTTAACCTACTGTCTTTGTGTTGATGCAGGTTCTTTTCAGGAGGGGGTAAGAACAAACATTTTTTATCCTAATTTGTTAAAAAATAAAACTATCTGAGGCCAGAGTCATACAGCAGGTAGGATGTTGGCTTTGCACATGGAAGACCCGATTTGATTCCTGGTTTCATGCATGGTCTACTGAGAAACTCCAGGAATGATCCTTGAGAACCAATCCAGGGGTAAGTCCTGAGTATTCCTGAAGGTGGTCCAAAACGAAAAGTGATAAAGAAATGAAAATCACTTTATTGAACCTCCTTTTAGAGTTGAGTTACATTAGGAAGTGACCCTTAGACACAATTTCTTCTGACTAGTTGTAAAATAGCACAATTACCTGCCTGTCTCATGGGGCCGTGCAAAATTACATGAGACAAGGCAGGAGCACAATCCAGGCTTGAATTTGGTCCCTAACTTGTGTTGTTATTGTTAGAGGTAGCATGGTATAATCCTGTTGAGAATAACTACACAACCTACTTCGAATACGGAAGAGGCTGGGGACATAGTAGAGGGGCCAAGGCACACGTACCTGACCGCGTTTGATTCCAGGCAGCACATGGACCTCCCCTTTCCCACAGTGTCATCCGGAAAAGCCATGGAAGCTCCCGTGCATTCAGTCCACTCTTCCTGGGTAGCTGACAACCGTAGGGAGTGGCTCCCGGGTCCTAAGGCACCATTTTGAGTTCCATCCCAACTTCACCACCAAGAAAAAGCCCCGTGAAATACAGAGATGATTTTTTAACACAATGTTTTTAATGTTACTGATGATTTGACGAGAGTTAAAGACTAAATGAAATTGGGAGTCCAGGAGTTAAGCAAAGCAGGGGTTTAAGCTTTTGTGTTAAGGGCATGTGCACTTCATTTTTACTTTATTTATTTATGGTCTGGTGCAATGTATGTGATATGATATTGTGTGTGCACTTCTTCATGTCAGCTAGGAGTGCTGACATTAAAGCTTAGGATCTAGCTTAGCCTTTCCCACACAAGATAGATGGAGGACATTTATGGATAAACCATGGAGCTGGGGAAAGACCTCAAGTGGTAGAGAGCCTGCTAACATATGCAAGACTCTGGGTTGTGTTCTGGGCACTGCATGGATTCTTAAGCACCACTAGGTGTGTCTTGATGGTCCCCAGGCATTTTACTCAAGGTCTGCCACCGCCAGGCAACCACTATAGGGAACAGCTCACATGCAGAGATTCCCTACATAGAAAAAAAGAATAATCCCTGCCTAAACATGGGCAACTAAAGAGACCTAAGTCTTCTAAATTAAATTGAACCAGAAATACATCTTCCTCTCTTATTGTAGCACCAGTTAAGAATCTTTCCTTTTCGAGTCTTGCTACTTAAGGGCAGAAAAAAATTCCTCCCATCTTTGTTTTTTGTGGTCACAAAATGAACTCTACAAATGAGTTCCTGCAATTGGCTTCTATCAACATACTTCAAACCAGGAATTTAAACTTAAGTGGCCAAGAATTGAAAAGGAACTCAGAGAACCAGGTAATATGGACAAAAGCCCTTCTAGAGGAGACATTTTCAACTCAGCATTCAAAACACTACCAGAGATATAAAGTCTGAAAATATTGAGCTCACATTTTAAAATAATCTATCTCTGTCTCTCTCTCTCCTTATATATCACCTATCATATATCGATCAACTATTTAACTAAAATCACAGGTATTGAGGAAAGCATAGGAATCAATAATTAGATGTGCAAATATTTCCAATATTAAACTTAATAGATAAGGATTATTAAATAAGTGCCTCATACAATAAAATCTATAAAAGCAGGATTTAAAACATGAGAAGGTAAATAGATCTTTCAGTCTGTATTGAACTAAAAATCACACTGGTCCATGCTGACATTTCAGATTCCAATTCCATAGTCCAGGGTCATTCTGGCCTTCTCACTTTAGTTATTTGTACTCTTTCTCTGAGAGTGAGAAATCTGGCTCTAATGATCCCATAATTTACCTAATTTTTTCACTCCAAAATAACCATTGCAGTTCTAACTCACACTCATTTGAAGAACAGATTTATTCCCAGCACTGGGTTTGCAACAACTCTTTTGTAAGGTTAATCTGACAATAAGCAATCAAGATATGGTTTCCAAAGTCATTTCACTACTCTTGCCTCACTGCTTTTAGTATTGTTATATTACTCATTTGCCTGCTGTTAGCTCAATGGTTGGTAGCATGTATTCTAGTTAAATTCCAGTCCTTGCAGGGTGGAGAGATAGAACAGCAGAGAAGGATCTGGCCCTGCAATCGCCAGCCCTGGTTTGTTATCTAGCACCACATGTGGTTCTCTGAGCATTACCAGGAGTGACCCTGAGCACAGCTGTGTGTGATCCAACATCCCCATAGTAACCCACCAATAAAGAAACAAATTTTACTCCCCAATATGGTGGACATTAATTTTTTGTTTGTTTTGAGGAGGCAGTTAACATTACCATGAACAAATGTTCTTTGCAATCACAAACTTGACAAGCTATACTGATTAGGTGGTCTATTAGTATCATTTTCTTCAACATTAAAGCAGAAGACGTGGTTAATAATAAGTAAAGGGACAAAAAGATAAAAATTAGCTGTGAAAAATAAAACAAAAGCTCATGTTTTTGAAATACTATTATCTAAGTAGAGAATTCAAAAAAGAATCCATAGATACACTTTTGCTATTGTTGGCTTGTGTGTTTGGTTTGGGACCAGTGGTGCTGGGGGTCATGCCTGAGGCACCATGAAGTCCTGAGTTCAAATCCAGGGATCCAGCATGCAAAGTATGTGCTCCAGCACATTGAGCTCTAGATATTATTTTAAATTAATATGACTTTAACAAAATCATTGGCAAAGGTCACTATATCAGCAACTGCGTAACTATACTTTTATTACAAATATAAACCATAGATGTGAGCAACAAAAACGCCAATAATAATAAAAATTATTAAAAAAAAACCACTGTGGAGAGAATTGTAAGCCATAGGAATACCAATTCAATATCAACACAATATAAATCTATGCTAATTAAGATTGGGTTATTTACACAAGAAAAATCATCAGTGGAACAAAGTATCTAGTCCAGTAGCATACTCTAGTGAGTGAAAAACCTTGAATTATGGCAGAATTGGCCTTTGTACATAAACAGAAAGAGAATAGGTTTTAATAAATGGAGTAGTGTCAAGTGATTATCCAAACGGAAACAATGAAAATAGAATCTTGTTTTTCATCAGATGAAAATGTCTCTAGGTAGATTAAAACTTCAATGTTAAGGGACTGGAGCAATAGCAGAGCAAACAGTTTGCCTTTAACATGGTGACCTGGGTTCTATCCCAGAAGTCCAGGTCTCCCAGCCCTAGCCAGGAGTGATCCCTGAGTACAGAGACAGAATGATCTGATAATGGCTGGGTGTGACCCCAAAATTAAAAAATTAAATTAAATAAAATTAAATAATCATGGCAGAACCTGGCAAGCTACCTATGTCATATTTGATATGCCAAATACCAGTAACAATTATAAACCTCATTCCCATGACCTGATGGAATGGTTTGAGGCTCTTTATGTTCCTGGAGCAAGCAGATGCCCTTGGGCTCTACTAGCATGAGACAGGACATATGGAGATGTTACTGGTGCCCGCTCGAGCAAATAGATGATGAACGGGAAGACAGTGATACAGTGAAAATTAAATAATAGTTTCAATAGAAGAGACCAAAGACCAGAAGGTTATATAATGGACTCAGTGTGTGTGTGTGTGTGTGTGTGTGTGTGTCTGTGTGTGAGTGTCTGTGTGTCTGTGTGTGGACAACTGTAGTCACTCCTGCATGTAGGTTGCCCAAACTCAACCTCTGGCATGGCATATGATCTCCTGAATAGCCCTGGGGCCATCCAGAGCAAAACCAGAAATTCACAGAAGACATGAAGGATATTCTTTTATTAAACTCTGAATTAAATTTTCTTAATATGTATTGTTAACTGAAAACAAACCTAGATTGTAGGTGAGTCCTTTCCAGATTTTTCAGGACTAGAGAAGAGTGATTCAAGCCTGGGAACAATCCACTGAAGGGTATTTGAGATGACATGTGGGTCCTGATGAAAATTTGATTCCCTACACATACTTGAGGGAGGTTTCAACAAATATCTTAGGGACATTCAATATAATAAGTGCTACAATTTACTGAGTATCACCTGGTGCATTGAGACCAACAAGCAGAGCCAATTATTTCCCTTCGTCTAATCTTTAACCAACCTGTTGGAAACTGGAGCTTTAGACATCACAGAATTGTTGCTCTTCTACCATTTTGACAGTGATTAATATCATGTTTCAGGTTTTTGCGGCCCTGTGTCTTCGCCTCAGTGACAAGCAGCTTATTAACAGAACCATACCAGGCTCAGTCTGACAATTGGACTTGAAGACGGTGGCTTAATCAGTTTGCTCGGGCCTGTGTAAGTTTTCTTTCACAGTATGCATAGGGGAAAAAACATAGCAGGTACAGGGTTGGCTAGAATCCAAGTTTTCAGGCAATAATTAGGGGTGTTAGAATTCACCTAGTGCAGACAATTTGGGGCTAAAACAACATCGTTCCATTGAACACATTCACACAAACAGCACATGCTCACAAACAGCGAACCTCTGTGCACATAGCAGATGGTGTGAAGGCTTTCCACACACCGAAAACTCCCCTTTTTTTGGTTTGGGTTGTATTTAGGGCTTACTCCCCGCAGGTCCAGATGACCATACATGGGGCTGGGTATCGAACTCAAATGGAGACTTGCAAGACAAGTGCCTTACTCACTGCACTATCTCTCCAGCCCTGTTTTTGATCACTTCACTTGATCACTTGAATCCCGTTATTCATCGATTTGCTCGAGCAGAAGCCAGTAACATTTCCATTGGACCCTATCACGTGCCAATGAAGCCCAATGGCATCTGGTTGATTCAGGAATATGAAGAGCCTCAAATCGTTCCTTCAGGGTCTTGACAAGGAAGTCTGACCATCTTGTAGGTGGGCGGCCACGTGATCTTTTGACATCCCGTGGGATCCAGTCGGTAACGGCTCTAGTCCAGCGGTTGTCTCCAAATCGCATTACATGTCCAGCCCATCTGATTTTCGATGCCTTGGCAAACGAGACAGCGTCCCTAATTCTGGAATAGCGACGGAGGTCAGAACTCGGGATTCCTTCTCTCACTTGAGTGAGGTGTGATATTCCAAGCATAGCTCTTTTGATTCCTCTCTGGGAGACCCGAATAGCATTCTCATCCTGCTTTCATAGGGCCCAGGTCTCTGAGGCATATGTTAATGCAGGGAGAATGGTGGAGTCAAAGAGATGTGCCCAGAGCTGGAGGTTCTTTGTCCTTTTAGCTATTTCTTCGATGCCTTTGAAGGCATTCCATGCTGCTCTCTTCCTCCTGCGCAGCTCAGGTGTTAGGTAGTTCATCATGTTGATTTCTCGACCTAGGTACACATAACTGCTGCATTCAGAGATGTTTGTACCATTAAGAGTGAATGGGGCCTCTGGAACTAGTTCATTTTTTCATAAACATGGTTTTCTTTAGATTCAGCTGTAGACCTACCTTTCCACATTCTCGGTCAAAGTCAGCCAGCATTTGTGCAGCTTGGCTAATGTTTGGTGTTATTAGAACGATGTCATCAGCGAAGCAGAGATGGTGTAGTTGCCGACCATCTATCTTCACTCCCATTCCCTTCCCATTCTAATTGTTGCATGATGTTCTCGAGGGTGGCGCTGAAGAGTTTTGGTGAAATGGTATCACTCTGTCGAACCCCTCTTTTGACATTAATGATCACTTCTTTGTAGAATGGTGAGATCCTGTGGTGAATCCGTAATACAGCTCACGAAGGATCTTGATGTATTGGGTTTGAACACCCTGTTTGGCGAGGGCTTCAATGACCGCTTCAGTCTCCACAGAATCAAAGGCTTTCTGTAAATCAATGAACGTGAGACAGAGCGGCATCTTGTACTCCCTACAAACCTCAATGAGCTTGGTTACTGTGTGGATATGGTCAATGTGCTGTATCCTTTCTGGAAGCCTGCTTGCTCGCATGGTTGTCCTTCATCTAGTGTTCTGCTAATCCTGTTAAAAATGACTCGTGTAAACAGCTTGTAGATGACGGACAGCAGGCAGATGGGGCGATAGTTGCTGATGTCGTGAATGTCTCCCTTCTTGAACAGAACTGTCCTGCTGGTTTTCCATTGGGAGGGCACCTTGCATTCGGACAGGTAGCATGTGAAGAGCCGAGCTAGTGTATTGATGAGTGCCGACGGCAGATTCTTCAGGTGTTCGGGTCTGACTTTGTCTGGGCCTGGTGCTGTTCCCTTCTTTACCGACAAGATGGCATGTCAGATTTCAGAAGGGAGAACGTTGGGAATGACATATCCATCCTGTGGAATTTGGTATGTGGGCAGGTGGATGTGGCTATCAAAGAGATCTGAGTGGAAGTCATGGATAATCTTCTCCATTGCCTTTCTGGAAGATGTGATAGATCCATCGGGGGCATCGGAGGGCACTCATCTTGGTCTTATAGTTGGCGAAGGACAGGCGGGTGGTGCGAATGCTTTTCCGGCTTGTGCTGCATCTTCCAGTATTTCTGCTCTTCTGTCTTTGAGGTCTTCTTTTATCGCTTCTCTGCACCATTTAGCAAGCTTGGACGTTAGCATTTGGTCTCCTGAGGCTCGCGCCTTGCCACATTGCAAGGCGTGTTTTTAAGGAGAGAAACTGTCTTTGTGGATAGGATCAAGGCAGAATTGAATATAATTTTTTGTTTGTATTTTCTACTATGAGAATATTTTTATATTGATTTTGCAGTTAAAACAGACTTTTATAAGCCTGAAGATAATGTGAAAGAAAGAAAAGAAAAAAAGGAACTAGAAAAATAAAGCTGGTCTTTGTATTCAATGCAAGTCTCCTGGTGGGAAGGAGAACCTGAAGAGGAAACATTGCCCCCTGTTGGGTGACCTAGGGGCTTGCAGAGCTGGAGGTGGTGCCCTCTCAAGAGGAAGCTCCAGTGACGTGGGGGAAGGCTGACCTTTTCTGCTTCTTCCTAAATGTGTGGACAGGGGAGAGGAAATGGTGAAGGGAAGCACAATTTGAAGGACTCTAATGCTAAATGAGTCCGTTGGTTCCAGGTAAAGATAAAACCTGCCTTTCAGCTCATCCACCATGTGTTTTATTTGAAGGTTCTTTCCTCCACCACACCCCCAACAAACTTTAAAGTGCTTGGGTTTTGTTTGATTTTTAAGTGGGACTTTGGCTTTTATTATTTATTATTCATGATATAATGACTTTCCCCAGAACACTGAGTCCTTATAAAACTGAATTCTATTTTTCTAAGATGTGAGGTTAAAATCGTGTTTACCATTTTCCTATGACAAGACTTTACCTCTTGCCAAACATTAGATCTGTCCTGTTTGGCTGGTAAGTGCTTTTCTCTAAGACAGTAATCAAATTCATAAATGAAATGATTCTTAAAGATACTTTAAAATGCAATTAAATGCATCATTCATTATTTATCTCCTATGTAGTTTTGGATTCAAATTAAGGGAATATTAAGAAAGGGAGAATGTTAGTTTGTGACCCAAGCACTTTAGTAAAGAAAACTTTAAAATAATAGGAAAAAAAAGTACTGACTTTTTTTAAAGTCTATTTATAAGTGCAATGTTGTTTTTATGGCACACAGATTTGTAATCACATTATCAAGTTTCTAACCTTGACTATTGTCTATCCTAGGAGCCTTGTTCCATTTGGCTGATTTTAGACAGTGATTGGGAGGCCAACAAAGAGTCATCTTTGCTTCATTGTTTGGAACAGTCACATCTGTTATGAAATCATGACAAAATACATTTCTGAATAGATTCTGTATTTAAATCTTTATAAGTAGTAAATTACATTTTCCTTAAATATGTTAATGTATGGCAAGCCCTTTAAAAGTAAAAGAGGAAAGGAAACAAAAGACTAGATAAGGGAGAAGCAAGAGAGAAGCATGAAAATACAGAAGCAAAGAAGTGATTCTTAATAAATTAAAAACTGAAGCATGCACTTTATGTTCGTAAATAAATTTTTGTTTATAATGCATGCTGAAGCAACCAGATACCATTGGGCTACACTGGCACGTGATAGGGTCAAATGGAAATGTTACTGGCGCCTGCTTGAGCAAATTGATGATTAACGGAATGTCAAGTGATCAAGTTATAATGCATCATTATGAAATAATTAAAAATTTTGGTCTCTCATTGCTCTTCAGTATGGGTTTGATATTTGAGTTAAACTGAACAGTCAAAGTATTGTGAATCAGCATAATTTCTCTTTATCATAACTTACTCTTGCACCTGGCATGGGCTCTTTTCATGACCCATTAATTTATTCACTCCCTGACTAAATTTTTATTGAGTACCTGTTATGTAGTAGGCACTGTGAAAATCACTGTCATAGAGAACTGTGCTGTTTTCAGGGCATGGTTTAAAGCTTAGAGTGTTTCCCTTATTTCCATTTCATCTCATTTTTATCCTTATGCCATTTCCCCCACCCTATCATATCAATATCACTTCCTCTCCTTTTCTGACTCTATGTTCCAAACTCTACTCCCATCAAACTGTCGCTTCTCGGCCTCCTGGCTAAGATCAAGTGTAATATCTCCTCCCATCAACTTGCCTGTTCACTGCTCTTCTCTCACAACTCTGAAGGTGTAGAGCTGGTCTGGACCACATACATCATTACCCATATGCTCAAAATGATCCAAGTCTTAGAGAGCCCAGGGAGGGTGATGATCTCCACCCAGGAATGAATGATTCTTCCCAAGTAACAGAGAGACCTGGCTGCAAAGAGCACTTTAAATCTCATCATAAACATACAAGTATATCCTAAGAACTTCCCAGGCAGCGCAAATAGCATTAAAGAGAAAGGGCCCTGCTCAGTCCCAGGTAGAGTGACATTTGGGGACATGGCTGTCAGACTACCACAGCATTATGGGGAAACAACACAGATCCCACCACGAGGAGTAGATGAGAAAAAGAGATCTTAAATCTCAATAAGAAATATCCACATACATAACCCCTCTGATAAAGAATTCAGAGATGAAATGGTGAGGATGTTTAATGAGTTCAAAGAAACAGTGGAACAAACATCCAATAAAATACAGGAGGATATTCCTGCAACACGCAGCCACTTGACAACAGCTGAAGACAGATCAGTGAGCTTGACGGTGAGCTGCAGAATGCAGTCAAGCAACAACTGAAGATGGAAAAGGATCTCAAAATATCTCAGCAGAGGGCAAGAGAACATTGGAACGAATTGAAGAGAAACAACATAAGAATCATCGTAGTCCCAGAGGGACAGAAGGCAACCCTAATGAGGTAGGAAACAGTCAAAGACATCATTGCTGAAACTTCCTATAGCTGAAGAATGCTGACATCCAGATCCAAGAAGCTCGAAGTAAACCAGCTAAAAGAGACCTAACAAAAAGACCCCTAGACACATCCCAAGGAACAATGAATGCAATAGATTGAGACACAATACTTCAAGACTTCAAAACCACATCGTCCCTTAGATTTATAACAGACTTATCAGATGAAATCCCCCAAGCCTAAAGACAGTGATGGAATATAGTGGAAAAAACTCATTGCAATAAATGCCTTTACCTGACTAGAGATTCTTATTCAAATTTGAAGGAACAATACATACTTCATGGACAGAACAGTTCAGGAACTTCACAGACTCAAAACCAACTTCACATGAAGTACTGGAAGGGCTACTGTAAGTCAAGACAAACCCAAAATTCACAACAAATTTATACAGAAATATAGCACAAAACCCATGACAGTCATCTCTCTCAGGACAATGGTCTACATGCACCAATTAAGAGACACAGAGGAGCAAAAATGAATCAAAAATTGAATCCAATATTCTGCTGACTTTAAGAAACACATTTGAATAAGCAGAGCAAACATAGACTCAAAGTCAAAGACTGGAAAACAAGTCTTCACACATGCAACTAAATAGGCTAGTGTGGCTATACTAGTATATGACAATGTACATTTCAAGCTGAGAATGGTTAGAAAGGACAGGTTAGGTCATTTCTTAATAATAAAGGACACTTTATCAGGAAGAAATCACACTCCTGAACACATATGCTCCTAGTGAGGGGTCAGCAAAATACTTAAAACAACTACTAATGGACTCAAGGAGGACATTGAGAGTAACACAGTTGTAGTTGGAGACTTCAACACCACATTGTCACCCCTTGATAGATCAAAGACTAAAACTCAGCAAGGAAATATTGTCTTTGAAGGAAAAAATGGAAGAGACAGGGCTAGTCGATATATACAGGGTTTTTCAATTTCCTAAAACTGAATACATATTTTTCTCCAGTACACATGGAACATTCTCCAATATAGACTACATGCTGGGACAGAAAGCATACCACAATAAAATAATGAAGATAAAAATTGTATCAACTATCTTGTCAGAACATGATGCACTGAAAACAGAAGTCAATCAGACACAGAAATGGAGAAATAAATCAATGTATCACTGTCTTCCCGTTCATCATCTATTTGCTCGAGCGGGCACCAATAACATCTCCATATGTCCTGTCTCATGCAAGTAGAGCCCAAATGCATCTGTTTGCTCCAGGAAGATAAAGAGCCTCAAACCATTACATCAGGTCATGGGAATGAGGTCTATAATTGTTACTGGTATTTGGCATATCAAATATGCCAAATATATAAAATATGCCACGGGAGGCTTGCCAGGCTCTGACATGTGGGTGGCATACTCTTGTAGTCACCTCTAAATTCAGCATTTATTGATGAACTGCATGGCTGCAAGCAGCCAAGCAAGCCGGGATGTAATAGGCTTTTCTGCTGGGTGGAGTTCTGACTAGAGGAAAGTCTGGATGTGGAAAATGGCAGCCCTCATGGAGTGGGGGTCGTCTGGCTTATTGCGAGGCTCTGCTGGGTTGGCGGGCCAGGGCTAGAACCCACCATCCCTCCCGGGCACCTCGTGAGTGGCTGGCACAGGGAGAGCTTGTTAGCAGCTCTGCCCCATGTCTGTGGCTTAGGCCTTGAAAAAAAATTTAGCCTCAGGCGATCAAATGCTAACATCCAAGCTTACAAAGCAGTGTAGAGAAGCGATAAAGGAAGACCTCAAACACCTAGAAATTAAGCAATTCATTGCTGAACAACGAGTGAATCATAGAAGAAATCAAAGAAGAGACCAAAATTTTCCTGGATACAAATGAGAATGAGGATATGAGCTAACAGAATTTGTGGGACACAGCTAAAGCAGTGTTAAGAGGAAAGTCTATAGCGGGACATTTTCTGTGCCTTAACACAGATAAGATTTTCATGATAGAAGTAGGGTTACCACAAATTTCAGTGACAATAGGGATATCAGCATCTCTTTTATGAATCTTTGTATGAGAGTATCTCTTTCTTAGCACAGAAGATATGAACTCATTCATTCAAATGAACATTATTTTCTAGTTAAAATTTTTAAATATATTTCTTAGTGTTAGAATTCTTAAGGGAGAATGTTGGGAACGACATATCCATTCTGCTGAATTTGGTATGTGGGCAGATGGACATGGCTATCAAAAAGATCTGAGTGGAAGTCATGGATAATCTTCTCCATTGCCTTTCTGGAAGATGTGATAGATCCATCAGGACATTGGAGGGCACTCATCTTGGTCTTAATAGTTGGCGAAGGACAGGCGGGCAGTGCAAATGCTTTTCCCGGCTTGTGCTACATCTTCCAGTATTTCTGCTCTTTCTCTTTGAGGTCTTCCTTTATCACTTCTCTGCACTGCTTTGCAAGCTTGGATGTTAGCATTTGGTCGCCTGAGGCTAAATTTTTTCAAGGCCTAAGCCACAGCCAAGGCTGACCTACCAGCGTCTGCCATTAGCTCTCTAGACTAACACCTATAAGTAACTTATTATTCACCTAGAATGTTCTAAGAGCCCCAAGGGCCTTCTGTTTATCAACTCATCTCATATTTGTGATAACCTTCTGTGGTGGATGGGTGTTATAATTATCCCCATTTTACAGATAAGCAAATTGATGCATAGAGAGAGGATAAGAAGAAAAACATCCATCGCCTGGCAAGTTTTTGTTAGATTAAATTGGATTTAACTCTTAAAAATAAGCTCAGTGGCATGAGCTTTAATTTTCTGCTGACATATCTGCCAAACGGGCATTTATAGCCTATTTCTTCAGTGGAAGTGGGTCTTCTAGACAATGCTGAGAAGGCTTGGGAGTTCCCTCCCAGGATTCCTTGTCAACTAGCATGGGTCGGTTGAGAGGTGCTCAGTGTAGGTGAGGCTCAGGGGGAGCCATGTGGTGGTGATATTAATTAAAATAGGCATCTAAGAAAACAGTAAGTGGAGAATTGGGTATACACGTGTATGTGTTTGTCTCTGATGTTTCATTTTCTTTGGTATGCAAAATTCTCATAGAACAAGATAATTAGCCAAATATTTATCTGGATTTCGTAAAGTTTTATTTTTCTGAGTTAAAGCTGCCTAAAACAAATGCCTGTTTTCTCCACTATCCCTTACATAAACTATAGAAATAAATCAGTAATCTTTTTGTATGGCCTGGTTATATTTCAACTGCTCAAACTGTACTTGTTTCAAACTCACCTGAGGGAAGTCTGGCTAAAATGAAGACTTTGGAAGAAAAGTGACATGACACTGAAAAAAGTCTTTAAACTCACTCTTTATCTTTTTTTCCATTTTAGATCCCATATGTATATAATTGTCTGAGTTATCTAGAGCCAAATCAACACTTTATCTTGTTTGTTTTTGCCTTACAACAGAAAGAATGGTGCTTATTGGCACTGGCCATACCAGAGTCAAAGGGTCACACTCAAAGGCACAAGAACTGTGTGGAACCAACATGATGGGACTTATGTTGATGAACCCACAGATCAGCATAGCTGGAGGTGAGCCTTAAACTTTATACTTGGAAACTCAACAATCCCAAGTGCCAAGGGAAAGAAACCAGATGCCAATGTTACAAATGCCTTCATTAAAAAAAAGAAAATTCAAAGCAATCTTTACATTTCTGCTATCCAACGTAGGAGATGGATAGAGGGACAGTGGATGGTTTTACTGTTTCCTTTAGTAGGAGGCAGAGAACAAGCTCAGTGGACTGAATATATGCTTGTAAGCAGGGAGCCAGAATATGATAACTGGCATATAGCTCGTGCAACCCCAGATGATAGAGACAGGTGTATCCCCCAAGTTCCACCAGGTATTTTCCCCCACCACCTCCTACACGCATCACTTGTATCACTTGTCTTCCTGTTGTAAATTGATTTGCTTGACCAGGCACCAGTAACATCTCCATACATCCTGTCATGTGCTAGTGCAGCCCAAGGGTATCTGTCACTCCAGAAATACGAAGAGCCTCAGACCATTCCAGCAGGTCATGGTAATGAGGTCTATATTGTTACTGGTTTTTGGCATATCAAATACAACATAGGTAGCTTGCCAGGCTCTTCTGTGTGGGTGGTATCCTCTTGGTAGTAAGCTCTCGGTTTGTGCATTTACTAATGAACCGTGCGGCCATGAAGGCCGCTAGTGAGCTGTGGAGTCTGGATGCTGAAGATGGTTGCCCTCATGATGAAGGGGTTTCTCTGGCTACTTGTGAGGCTTTATTGAGATGGCAGGCCAGGGCTAGAACCTGCCTTTCCTCCCGGATGCCTCATGATCAGCCAAGCACAGGGAGAGCGGTAGCAGCTCTGCCCTGTGTATCTGTGTGTGTGGTTCAAGCATACCTGGGCTTGAAATAGGCTACACACATGTGGTATCATATATAGTCCATATATAGTGCAAACAAGTTACTTTTTCTGTTTTCTCTTTTGGTTTTAGGAGCCCATCCAGCTGCATTCAGGGCTTACTCCTGGCTCTGGGCTCAGTGATTACTCCTGGTGGTTCTCAGACGGAGATCTAACCCATGTTATATATGGTGCTAGAACTCTAACCCATGTTATATATGGTGCTAGATATCTAACCCATATCCACTGATAGATGATGCTGATGGAGATCTAACCCATATCCACTGATAGATGGTGCTAGAGATCTAACTTTTATCCACTGATAGATGGTGCTGAAGATCTGGCCCATATCCATTGATAGATGGTGTTGGAGATCTAATCCATATCCACTGATATATGTTGCTGGAGATCTAACTCTTATCCACTGATATATGGTGCTGGAGATCTAGCCCATGTTATATATGGTGCTGAAGATCTAACCCATATCCACTGATATATGGTGCTGGAGATCTAATCCATATCCACTGATATATGTTGCTGGAGATCTAACCCTTATCCACTGATATATGGTGCTGGAGATCTAGCCCATGTTATATATGGTGCTGAAGATCTAACCCATATCCACTGATATATGGTGCTAGAGATCTAACCCTTATCCACTGATACATGGTGCTGAAGATCTAGCCCATGTTATATATGGTGCTGGAGATCTAACTCATATCCACTGATATATGGTGCTGGAGATCTAACCCTTATCCATTGATATATGGTGCTAGAGATCCAACCCGTATCCACTGATACGTGCTACTGGAGATCTAACTCATGCCTGCTTCACACAAGGCAAATACCCCAATCCCCGCATTACTTCTCCAGCCCTTCAAATGGGTTTCTAAGCCAGAGCAAACACATATAGTGGTGGGATAGACTTCTTATGACCAAAACTATCTGGAAAAAAAAATCCAAATATGGTCCTTTGGTTTGAATTCCCTCAGCCACAGCCCTGAAAGAAGAATTTGAGTACAGTGTATTGGGGAGTACAAAGTCAGGAAACACAGACAAGGGGGTGGGGAGGCAAGGAGAGGAAGGAAAGGAAGCCCATAAAATTATCAAGCCAGAGAGGAAATGTAGAGCATGGTGGGGAGTGATCTCAGCTTCTCAGCTTAGGGGCTGGGCTGTGGGTGGAAGGGTGTATGTGTTTTCCACCAGCCTCTCCTTGTCACTGATTGATAGCTGTTTCCAACTCCGACTTGCCTTGTGTGAGATCTGAGGGCCAAGTGTGTCCCTGTAGTTTAGGAAACTTCCCTAGGCATGGCGACAGGGGTTTACGATGAGCAGCATTGAGTAGACTTGAGCAACACAAGTACTTGAGCAACAGACCCTGTACTCGAAGGCTCTGCAGATACAATGCAAGGCATTGGCCAGATACTGCAGCTGCGTTACTCTTCCCTCCCCTAGGTCACTCCAGCATGTTTTGTTTTTCCCACATAACCCTGACACCTTTACCATACTTAGCACTAAGGACATCAAAGCAAGTTGTTGAATAGATGAAGCAATGACTTTCATATAAGCTCAGTGACTTGACGTTAACTCCTCGATTCTCCCCCTGCGTTATGTGCCAGCCTCAGATAATACTGAGGACTCACTTCAGACCTCTGTGTCAGCCATCTAACAAATACTTCTCAGTCTCCCAGACCAGCAGCGTCTCTTCCTGCTGTAAGAGGGTGGACACAGAGACTAGGCCTTCCTTTGTAAGGAGCTTGAAAAAGTGGGTGTGACAACGGGACTTGATTTTCCTTGAACCAAACATTAACATTTCTCAAACCAAAGATCAAAGGACTCAGGTGGTTATGGGTATAAAATTGCAAATCACAGAACACTTCTTTGGTGCGCGCGGTCTCCTGAAGCCTTTACCAGGCACTTCCTATGTGCTGGGTGGTGATCCAGGAACCTGCACAGTCAGAAAACAGCATTTATGCTGTTAAAGGTGCATTCACTGGGGTTGCTATTAATGGGAGGGGCCACCGTTCTCAGGGGTCCCTGCCCCTGCCTGGCTTGGGTGGGCTAAGTAGGGTCTGTAGATGAGCAGCCCTGAAGCATCTGCTGTTCAGCAAAGAGAATATTAGAAAAGTTATTAATGGAGCCATATAATAGCCCAGCAGGCTGAAACACATGATGTGCATGAAAGAAGCCCAGGTTCAACCCCCAGCTCCACTTGGTTCCCTGAGCACAGACCCAGAAATAGCCTCTAAATATTATTGGGCATAGAACCCCACTAAAAGGAAAATAAAAATTGCGATTGAATAGCTGAACAGGACGTGATGGCTCCATTTTGCCTCAGTTTTCTGCCTTCTCCGTAGGCAGAATCTGGCACTTCGTTTCCAAAGGGGTTAAACTTAAATTGTAAACAACTGGGGTTTGAAGCCTCTGATCCACAGCTTCCAGTGGGGTCTTATTAAGGCAATCCACAGAGGATTGAGGAACAACATCTCTCTCACCATCATCAGTCTCCCCTTGCTGACAGCAAAGTAGGGGAAGACAAAGAATAGTGACAAGAGCAAACGGCAAGGTGGAGAGAGAGAATATTATTTTTCTGCCTGGTACAGGAACAACTTTGGCACATGAAGCCCAGTTTTATTTTCTTCATCCTGGATCCTTTAACTTCCATCCTTCCTTCCATGATCCCTAGGTACTTATTCTACTGGAGTCTCCTTAATTTGTAAATCTTTGAGTCACATCCAGCAATCTTTGGAAATACTTCTGGCTTAGTGCTTTGAGGTTTCTACTGATAGTACTCAAGGGACCATGATGTGTCATGGATTGAATGCAGAGCTCCAGCCTATAAAGTATGTGCTCCAACTCTCTCTGGGCCTGAGACCTACCCTTTAATCTGTTCAAATATTTTCCTGAATATGAGTATTTATTAGCACCATTGATCTGATTTTTAATTATTTACTTAAATTTTTATTTAATGACAACTGTTTTATAACATCATAGCTTTCAGGTGTATATCTCTATAAATCAGCATCTTCATGCACTACATTAAGTGTACCATGAAAAAGTTTAATCCTACTCTTCACCATGCAATTGATCCCCACTTTTCTGTGTCCTAAAATTAGCACCAGACTTTGTTCCCACCCAGAAATCACACCTGAGAAACAGGTCTCAGTTCCTGCCAAGAACACACTAAGGACACGTGTTTCTTTATGGCTAGTGGAGAAGTGAACTCTGACTCTATGTGCAATGGGAATAGGGTGGGGTGGTCAGAAAAGCAACTCCCTGGGGCTGGAGAGGTGGAACAGAAGGTAACACAGTTGTCTTGCAATCCCAGTTCAATCCTGCACTATATATCATGTCCTGAGCACCGGCAGTGGCTCCTGAGTGGAGAGCCAGGAGAAGCTCCCCTAGCACTGCTAAGCAGAGTTGTGATTCTCACCTCCGCAGGGAGGAAAGCAACCCCGCAGAGAGAGGAAATACAGGTCTAGGGTGGGGTGTAAACCCTTGTGTTCCATGGAATCCAGTATTGCATGCCCCAATATCAGGATCTTCACACCTCCTAATAGTACACCTACATGTGAAGGTAAGACATTAGAGGCAGCTGATTACATTAACTAGAAGTAACTAGTTCTAACACTGGTGAAGGACCTGGTGTTGTAGCCTTCTATGACTAAAACCCAACTTTGTGACTGTGTAAATAAAAAAGTAAATCCAATAAAAAGTAAAGCAAATAAATAAACAAAAACAAGTAACTAGTTCTAGGTAGTAACCAGAAGATGAACTATTCTTGTGTGTTCGTGTGTATGTGTGTGTGTGTTTGTCCTTTGCTCAAAGGAGTTGGAAATGAAGAAAAGTAAATAATTAATATGGGAAATTAAAAGTTAAAGGAAAATATCTGTAAGCATCATCTTATCATCACAAAGAGCCATGCAAATCTACAAGTCAGTAGATCAGAAATATATGGGCATTAGTTATTTCTAAGCACTCAAAACTTTCTATGCAGCATGAGCTCATCCAAAAATCTTCTAAAGCAGCGTTTCCTTTGGAAGGACACATAAGCCCCAGGACGGTATTGTTAGAACACTGAGGATATTGAAACCCAGTCCCCAAGGCCCTGTAAGACAGCCTTCCGTAATTGGGGAAAGTAATCCAAGTGACATACACTGGTGCCTGAACAAATTGCCCAGGCACTGACTGCCTTTTATGCAAGCTAATTGAATCTATTCAGAATCGAGCTTTCTTGGCAATGCTGCCCTTCTCCAGAGAAGGAAAGGTGAATTAAAGAGCAGTTTCTGTTTGGTATTCCAGCATACCCTACACGAACACATTTAGAAACCAGTAATAAGGGAATCTATTTGACTGTTTTGGAGCCACACGTAGCAGTGCTCAGGGCTTACTCCTGGCTCTGTGCTCAGCCATCACTCCTGATGGAGCCTGGAGGACCATATTCAGGGATCAGACTCCGTCAGCTGTGCACAAGAAAAGCACCTGAGCTGTTGTATGGAATTCATTTTACATCTTTGGCAGAAAGCTTGGCGCTTTGGTTGGTTCCCCTAAAGCAACCTCAGCAAGAAATCAAATTTACAGTGATGAATGCTGTGTAGAAAAATGAAAACAAGCTGTGGGGAACCTCTGCCTGTGACCAAAGGAGGGGTCTGAGAGTCTCTGTACTCCCCCTGAATCCCTCCGCAATCTTGTGCAAATGGTCACATGAGGTGAAGTCAACCCCTCAACTATCGTAATCTCTCTAAAATGGTATTTGCCTTGTGCATGTACAATATTCGAAATTAACATTGTGGTTCTTCATTTCAGAAGATTGAAAATTGACGTATCGGGGCCTGAGTGATAGCACAGCGTGGAGGGCGTTTGCCTTGCACTCACTGATCAGGATTCGATCCCCAGCATCCTATATGGTCCCCGAACACTGCCGTGAGTCATTTCTGAGTGTAGAGCCAGGAGTAACCCCTGAGCATGACCGGGTGTGAACCCCCAAAAAAAAAGCAGAAAGAAAGAAAGAAAGAGAAAGAAAGAAAGAAAGAAAGAAAGAAAGAAAGAAAGAAAGAAAGAAAGAAAGAAAGAAAGAAAGAAAGAAAGAAAGAAAGAAAGAAAGAAAGAAAGAAAGAAAGAAAAAAAGAAAGAAAAGAAAGAAAGAAAGAAAGAAAGAAAGAAAGAAAGAAAGAAAGAAAGAAAGAAAGAAAGAAAGAAAGAAAGAAAAGAAAGAAAGAAAGAAAGAAAAAGAAAGAAAGAAAGAAAGAAAGAAAGAAAGAGAAAGAAAGAAAGAAAGAAAAGAAAGAAAGAAAGAAAGAAAGAAAGAAAGAAAGAAAGAAAGAAAAGGGAAATTCACATATCATCATCGGAAATAGACATATAATCAAGAAGTGACTGAAAACTGAAAGTCGGGTTGCACAAATTGAAGAAGACACATTCCTTAATGATCCACAACAGCATAATAGAAACTAAATCACATAGATGAAATGCAATCAAGAGCTGACAATCAATTAAACACACAGACGTTTTGGAGAACATTTGTCTCTCTTCCCTGCTCAATTTCAAAGGGAAGTCAAAAATTAGTGTTAGTTCCTTTAAGAAAAAAGTTTTGTTCTTACCTACCCCACAAGTTTCCCTTCCTTCTGCATACGTCATTGCTGCCAGGACAGAAACTGAGCCCCTATTTGGATGTGACGGTGACGCTTGCACGGTTGCTCAGTGAGGATGGGGTGGGGTGTGCTCTTGACGGATACCCACATATGTTTTAAATGGTGGTGCTTGCCAAGGGTCACACCATCCACACTTTTTTGTGGTGCTTGAACGCACATGATAGTGGTCAGAAATTGCATTCGGCTCCACATATCACAAATGAAAGAGCAGAATTACAGCAGCACCCGGGATCAAACCCACTTCTTCAAGCACTTGTCTAGCAGAGCAGGCTTGTTAGCCACTACTAAGCCATCTCCCAACCCTCTAATTTTGGTTCTTAAAATAGGTGTTTTCAGGATAATTTTACCTTGTTAAAAACATATAGAATAACATTTTCCATCCTAATTATGTTTAAGTATGCTGTTGAATTGCTGAGAAGCCAATCACCCAAACTTTTTCTCTTTACAAAACTAAACCCTTAAACCCATTAAATAACTTCCCTTCCTCCCTTACCACTCACTGCCTTGTGACACACATCTCTCTACTTGCTGTCGTTAAGAATTTGATTGTTTCACGGGGCCAGAGAGACACTAGAGTGGGTAAGATGGCTGCCTCACATGTGTTGGACTCATGTTCAATCCCCAGCACCTAATTGACCCTCGAGTACTGCCAGGGGTGATCCCTGATAAACACTGAGCACTACCTGGTGTGGCTAAAACAAAAACACAACAATAAAGAACTAAAAAAATGTACTGTTCTTATGTCTGAGTGATATTGCAGGGGTGCAATCCTTGCCTCTGGGAGAGCTGACTCCTGCATTGATCCCAGCATGAAATCACTGTGTTTCGTTGCAGTCTTTTATCATTTACCTCGATGTTCTCAAACTGCACCCATGACACCCATGACGTAGCAATGACAGACTGCCTTCCTTTCAGAGGCTGGACAATATTCCCCTGTATGGTATGTGACATTTAGCTTATCCTTCAATGACATGGGTATTTGCTGGTGCTTCTACAACTTAGCTATTGTAAAAAAATGCTACTATGTACATGGGTGTACAATATGCCTTTGAGTTTCTGTTTTCAAGTCTATATATAGGATATACAGAAAATGTAATTGTTACTCATACAACAGTTTTATTTTTATTTATTTTGGGAATGGAGGTGTGGGTCAATACCTTAAGTCCAGTTATGCAGTGGTACAGGAGGGCTCTTCCTGGTTCTCCTCAGGGATAAGAGCTGGTGGTACTCTGGGAACTACAGGTGTTGCAGAAGACTTGACTATGTATGGTTGCACCCCAAACAAGCACCTGAACCTAAACTATTTCTCTGGGCCCCCAAATTCTATTGATAATGCTTTTGTGCACTTTAAACTATTTTCCATAACATTTGTAATATTTTATAATCTACCAAAAGTGCATACTTTTCTAATTTATATGACACTCTTAGTTTGATATCTGAATTATAAAGAAGTACTGTAATATAAGGACATTGGTTTGCAATTTCTTCCATTGTATGGGTTGCTTTACACTCTGTTAAATGTATTCTTTTGTGCATAAAACTTTTAAAGTTTGATGTGGCCCATTTATCTATTCTTGATTTAGGGACCTATGCTTTTTTTTTTCTATATGTCAGATATTACTTTTTTTTAATTTTTTTTTTTTTTTTAAAATTACAAAGATATACAATTAAAAAGTTCATATTTGGGTTTTGGTCAAACAGTGTTGCAGCACCCATCCCGCCACCAGTGCCCATCTCCCACCACCAACATCCCCGGTTCCCTCCCCCCCCCCCGCCCCTGCTCCATGGCAGGTTCTTGATTTCTTTCCATTTCTCTCTCTTTCTCTTTTCCTTCCCCTCCAGACTATGAATTACAGAACATACATTAAAGGGTTGTCATGTGTATCTTTTGCCTCTATTTAATGCTCAGTTCTAGGTTGGAATTAGTACCCTCAACAATTGTCAGCACACTGTTCCATTTCTGTCTTACCTAGCCTCTGAATCCCACACGTTTGTGATAATTTCCACCTTTGACAGGACCTCCTGATATATGTTTCACTTGATCTTGGATATTGGTATCATAATATGTACCTATATATTTATGTTATGCAGATAAATGCAGTCATTCTGTATCTGTCTCTCTCCTTCTGGCTAATTTCGCTCAACATAATCTTCTCCATGTCCATCCATTTATAGGCAAATTTTATAACTTCATTTTTCCTAACAGCTGCATAGTATTCCATTGTGTAGATGTACCAAAGCTTTGTTATCCAGTCATCGATTTTCGGGCACTCTGGTTGCTTCCAAATTCTGGCTATTGTGAATAATGCTGCTATGAACATAAAAGTAGGGATGGTGTTTCCGCTGCGTATTTTTGGCTTCCCAGAGTAGATTCCCAGGAGTGGTATCGCTGGGTCAAATGGGAGTTCAATTTCTAGTCTTTGGAGGAAAGTCCATATTGTTTTCCAGAAAGGCTGTACCAGCCGGCATTCCCACCAACAATGGATGAGTGTCCCCTTTTCCCCACACCCACGCCAGCACTTGTTGTTCTTGTTCTTTTGAATGTGTGCCAGTCTCTGTGGTGTAAAGTGGTATCTCATTGTTGTTTTGATTTGCATCTCTCTGATGATTAGTGATGATGAGCATTTTTTCATATGTTTTTTGGCCATTCGAATTTCTTCCTTGCTGAAGTTTCTGTTCATTTCTACTCCCCATTTTTTGATGGGGTTGTTTGTTTTCTTCTTGTAAAGTTCTACCAGTGCCTGATATATCCTGGATATTAACCCCTTATCGGATGTGTATTGGGTGAATATTCTTTCTCATTCTGTGGACTGCTTTTTGTATCTTAGTCACTGTTTCTTTTGAGGTGCAGAAGCTTTTTAGTTTCATGTAGTCCCATATGTTTATCTTTTCTTCTAGTTGCTTTGTTAGTGATGTTTCATCTTTGAAGATGCCTTTAGCTTCAATGTCATGGAGGGTTTTTCCTATATTTTCTTCAATGTACTTTATGGATTCAAGTCTGATATTGAGATCTTTAATCCATTTTGATCTGATTTTTGTGCATGGTGTTAGACACAGGTCCAAACCATTGGCAAGACTTGTAAGGACAGGGAAAGAGAGAACCCAAATAAACAGAATCAGAAATAAAAATGGTGACATCACAACAGAAACCACAGAAATCCAAAAGATCATCAGAGATTACTTTGAGAGCCTGTATGCCGTGAAACATGAGAATCTAGAAGAAATGGATCAATTCCTGAAGTCCTATAACCTCCCACGGCTGAAACAAGAAGACCTCCAATACCTGAATAAGCCTATCACCATCGAGGAAATAGAAACAGTAATTAAAAGTCTTCCCAAACACAAAAGCCCAGGTCCAGACGGATTCCCTAGTGAATTCTACCAAACCTTTAAGGAGGACCTACTGCCTGTCCTGTTCAAGCTCTTCCAGGAAATAGAAGAAACAGAAACACTCCCAAACAGCTTTTACGAGGCACATATCACCCTGATACCCAAAGCAGGGAGAGACAACACAAAGAAAGAAAACTACAGACCAATATCCCTGATGAACACGGATGCTAAGATCTTCAACAAAATACTAGCCAACAGAATCCAAAGACTCGTCAAGAAGATTATACATCATGACCAAGTAGGATTCATCCCGGTATGCAAGGATGGTTCAACATTCGCAAGTCAATCAACATAATACATCATATCAATAAGAGAAAAAAATAAAAACCATATGATCCTATCAATAGACGCAGAGAAAGCATTTGACAAGATCCAGCACCCGTTCATGATTAAAACCCTCCAGAAAATGGGAATTGAAGGGACTTTCCTCAAGATAGTAAAAGCCATCTACCAAAAGCCCACAGCGACCATCATTCTCAATGGGGAAAAGTTGAAAGCCTTCCCCCTGAGATCAGGGACAAGACAAGGTTGCCCACTCTCACCTCTTTTATTCAATATAGTACTGGAAGTACTTGCCATAGCAATCAGAGAAGAAAAGGACATCAAGGGCATCCAGATAGGCAAGGAAGAAGTCAAGCTATCATTATTTGCAGATGACATGATTTTATACCTAGAGAACCCTAAACTCTCTACCAAAAAACTCCTAGAAACAATAGACACATATAGTAGAGTGGCAGGATACAAAATCAACACGCAAAAGTCGGTGGCTTTCCTATATACAAATAACGAAAGAGAAGAAAGGGATATTAAGGAAACAATTCCATTCACAATTGTGCCACAGAAAATCAAATACCTAGGAATCAACTTACCCAAGTGTGTAAAGGACCTGTATAAAAGAAAACTACAAGACACTGCTCCAAGAGATAAAAGAGGACACAAGGAAATGGAAACATATTCCCTGCTCATGGATGGGGAGAATCAACATTGTCAAAATGGTAATACTCCCTAGAGCTCTGTACAGATTCAATGCAATCCCTATAAGGATACCCATGACATTCTTCAAGGAAATTGACCAAACGCTCCTGAAATTTGTATGGAACGATAAACCCCCAAGGATAGCTAAAGCAATCCTCGGGAAAAAGAAGATGGGAGGCATCACCTTGCCCAACTTCAAACTGTACTACAAGGCAGTAGTAATTAAAACAGCATGGTATTGGAATAAAAACAGACCCGTGGACCTATGGAATAGAATTGAGTATCCTGACACCCAACCTCAAACACATGATCATTTAATCTTTGATAAAGGTGCAATGAGTTTAAAATGGAGTAAGGAAAGCCTCTTCAATAAGTGGTGTTGGGAAAACTGGGCAGCGACATGTAAAAGGGACCTATGCTTTTAAATGTCATTTTCAAGAAACTATCACAAAATTCAGTAGCAAAATTTTCCCACTTTCTTTTAGCTTTTCCCTTTTATTTCATTACTTTGAGGTCTTACATGAAGTTCTTTAATCCATATTAAGTTAATTTCTGTATATGATGTCAGATGAGGCTCTACGTTTATACTTTTGTGTCTGGATGTAGTTTCCCGAGTATCATTTGTTCAGGAAATAATTCTTTGCACATTGAGTGATTTTTAGCAAGTTTGTCAAAGATCATTTGATAATATACATGATGACTATAACTAACTATACTATTTAATTATCTATGTGTTATGTATACTTTTATGGCAATACCACACTTTTTTAACCTTGGAGTTTTGTAACATGTTTTAAAACTAGAAAGTGTAAATTTTTGAGCTTCATTTTATTTTGTTTGTTTTGCTTTGGGGACACACACTGGCAGTGCTTAGGGCTTGTTTTTGACTCTGCACTCAGATATGACTCCTAGAGGAGTGTGGGGACCCTGTGGGGACCCTAAAGGTTCCTAGGAACCAAATACGGTCAGTCGTGTGCAAGGCAAGCAGTCTAAACCCTACACTATCTATCTTGCCAGTTCCTTCCTTCTTTTTAAAAATTGTTTTGGCTGTTCAAAGTTATGGGATTCCATTTGAATTTTAGGATACATTTTACTATTTCTTTAAAATATATTAGAACTCTGTAAAGGATTATGTTTAAACCATAACTTGTTTTAGGCAATGTAGACAGGCAGTTTACTAAATATATATATGCTATATATATATATATTTAATATATTTAATATATATTATATTTATTATATATATAATTTTTTAAAAGCATGTAATGTCTTTTCTCATAGTTGCCTTTAATCTTTTTTGAGGGGAGGCCACAAACCTCAAAGGAGTACTCAGGAGTACTCAGGGTTTACTCCTAGCTCTGTGCTCTGAGATCACTTCTGGTGTTACTTCAGGGACCTAATGTGGTGTCGGATATCAAATTGAGGCTGCAACATGCAAGAGCTTAAGTCCTGTTATTTCTTTCCAGGTATTTAAAAACATTTTTTTTCAATAAGCTTAATGTAAAATTTTTATTCGAGGCACCATGGACTGCAATTCTGCTAATGGTATGGTTTCATGCATGTAACAATTCAGCACCACAATTTTTTCTGTAATGTAAGGAAGCACAATGGCGCTTCTCCATCATTAGCTCAGTGTTTCCTAGTTTCTTCAGCAATGTTTTGTAGATTTTTAACATGAGCTTTTTCGCCAAAATGGCTAGATTTATCCAAAGTATTTTATTCTTCAAATATTATTTACAATAGAATTTTTTGGGGTGTGTAGTGACAGGGATTGACTCCAAGGTCACACTCATGCAAGGCAAAAGTTCTCTAATGCTGGGCTTTCCCCCCTTTAAAAATGATTCTTTCGTGGGGCTGGAGCGATAGCCCAGCGGGTAGGGCGTTGCCTTGCCGCGCGGCCGGCCTGTGCCGGCCCAGGGTTCGATCCCGGCATCCCATATGGTCCCCGAGCTCTGCCAGGAGTAATTCCTGAGTGCAGAGCCAGGAGTAACCCCTGAGCATCGCTGGGTGTGACCCAAAAAGCAAAAAAAAAAAATTAAATAAATAAAATTTAAAAAAAAATAAAAATGATTCTTTCAAATTGTTCATATTTTTAAATTATTAGTAGGTAGACACACAGGTGATATTATTTGTTTCTACTTAAATTCATTTATTAGATCAAACATTATAATATTATACCATTCTTTTATTGTATATATGTTAGAACTTTCTATATGAGATATTATTTGCAAACAGATTTAATCATTTTTAATTTTGAAAACTTTTTGTTTATTCCTCTTGTCTAAGTGTTGTGACTAAGCTTCCAGTAGTATGCTGAACAGAATTAATGAGAACACACATCATTATCTTTCTCCTGACATAATAAGGAATGTTTTCAGTCTTTCATTCTTGAATACTATGTCAGCTCTGGGTTTTATTATGTTGAGGCAATTTACTTCTCATCCTAAGTTTTGTTAGTTGTTAAACATCAAGAAATGTTAGCTCTCGTTAAATGTTTTTTTCTAAATATATTGAGATTATTACAATTCCTCCTTAATTCTGTTGCAAAATGTATTGCATGAATTTATTTTGATATGCTGAAAAATTTAAAGATAGATTCCTATTGGAAATCAGACATAATTCTATAGTATGTTACCTGCTAGCATTGAGAACTTCCCTATCAATATAGACCAAGATGGGCTAGTCTTTGTTTTTATTTTCTTTGTCTTTATTTGACGTTAGTATCAAAGCAGCAAATAAAAACCTGGGGCACTGCAGGGTGAACAGTGGGATCAGGAGATTTAAAAAAAATTTCATGTTTATAATAATGGGAAGATTTGGTAAAGAAAAAGAACACTGATGATGCAGGAAATTATATATTAAGAAAGAGGGTTTCTTAGAACAAAACTTACCCTTATGACATACCATGTATGTTCTAATATTCTTCATTTCTTTCCAATCTGTTTTGTTCTATTTCAATCTATGCTGACATACCATACAAAACTGACTTTTACAAGTTGAGGTTGAAAAACATTACCGCAGCCACCATGTTGCATTGCATAAGTTCCTTATTTTTGCTTACAATTGTCTTTCTGTGACAATATTATCATGGAGAAATATTGTTCAGAAATATCAGAATTTAGGACTGGAGCAAAAGTACAGTGAGTTAGGCATTGACCTTCACTTGGCTGACCGGCTTCAATCCCAGGCATTCCATGGTGTCTCCCAAGAACCATCGGGTAATTCCTGAGCATTGCCAAGATGTGACCCAAAAGAAAAAAAAATTAGGATTTGCAAACTTGTGAAACCGAAGAATATTTTGTTTCACACAGCTGAAATCTCAATATTCTAAGTGTTTCTTAATAAGACTTTTCTGTCAATTTAAGTGCTACCATCTTCCCCTCATCGAATCCATTCAAAGTCAGCTGCATGTACAAACCAATTGAATAAAGGAAAGCAGTAGCAACTGATTGAATATTTTTCTGGTAATGTCTTTTTTTACCTTGGTATTTACTGTTTTCCATCTGATATGAATCCTTGACATTTATTTGTTAACCAAAATTGGGGGCCTCAGATAGCAGTGCTGGAGGCTATTCCTGGATCTGTACTGGGAGGTGAGTCCAGGGGTTCTTGGGAAAAACATGTAGCATTAGGGATCAAATCCTCCATATAAGGCATGCACTCAGCCCTTCCATCCATGTCTCTAGTCGAGAATCTAACATTTTACACAGTAAAATGACATTTAAAACTTAATGGCTAACAGTGTGTAAGAGAAAGAAGAGAGAGAGAGAGAAGAGAGAGAGAAAAGAGATAAAGAACCTGCCATAGAGGCAGGCTAGGGAGGGGGGAGGAATTGGGGACATTGGTGGTGGGAAATGGGCTTGACCTTATGGAAAGGTTTGATTTCTTACTCCAGGAAGCCATGTCAGAAATGCAGATTTCTGCATTTCTGGAACACTGTAAGACCAAAACCCAAACATGAACATCTTTGTAATTGTATATCTCATGGTGGTATAATAAAAAATATAAATAAATAAATAAATAAAATTAATGGCTAGGTGAAGCTTTTTTGAAGAGTGATATTTTCCTAACTTCTTAAGTGTGAAAATCACTTGATCGGCTTGATCACTTGACATCCCGTTATTCATGGATTTGCTCAAGAGGGCGCCAGTGACATTTCCATTTGACCCTATAGTGTGCCAGTGTAGCCCAATGGCATATGGTTGCTTCAGGAATACAAGAGCCTCAAACCGTTCACTCAGGGTCTTGATGAAGAAGTCTGACTATCTTGTAGGTGGGCAGCCACGTGATCTTTTGACGTCCCATGGGATCCAGTCGGTAATGGCTCTAATTCAGCGGTCATCTCCAAATCGCATTACATGTCCAGCCCATCTGATTTTCGATGCCTTGGCAAACAGGACAGCGTCCCTCACTCTGGAACAGTGATGGAGGTCAGAACTCCGGATTCCTTCTCTCACTTGAGTGAGACGTGATATTCCAAGCATAGCTCTTTCGATTCCTCTCTGGGAGACCCGAATAGCATTCTCATCCTGCTTTCGTAGGGTCCAGGTCTCTGAGGCATATGTTAATGCAGGGAGAACGGTGGAGTCAAAGAGATGTGCCCGAGTCGGAGATTCTTTGTCTTTTTAGCTATTTCTTCGATGCTTTAGAAGGCATTCCATGCCGCTCTCTTCCTCCTGCGCAGCTCAGGTTTTAGGTCGTTCATCATGTTGATTTCTCGACCCAGTACACATAACTGTTGCATTCAGAGATGTTTGTTCCATTGAGAGTGAATGGGGCCTCTGGTACTAGTTCATTTCTCATGAACATAGTTTTCTTCAGATTCAGCTGTAGACCTATCTTTCCACTTTAAGTGCGAAAGTGCTGATAATTATTCTTAACAGTAAAACAATATCGTATAATGTACATGCAGGACTATAAAATAACAACTATCAGTAAAATTCCAAACACATTTAGAGTACATCCTGCTCATATGCATACCACCATCCTCACCTCAAAAACGCAGGCCAACTGAATTAGTTAATGGAATCTGGCACATATATTCGTGGTAGTGAAATATTCAGTAAATGAATGAATGAATGAATGAATGAATGAATGAATGAATGAATAAGGAAAATAAAACCATTAGTTAATTAATGTAGGAATAAATGAATCTGCCCAATTTAACAAGGTATGGACTTTGACTTAACCTTTTAAAAACTCTTTATATTTCTCTTTACTCGCCCGCCTCCTCAGATTTTAAGACCATTATGCTGCAGCACTTATAGGCCACATATGACTCAGTCCTCGGTAGTGACCCCAGGAGAAGCTCCAGGAACCATATGAAGTGCCAAGGATTAAACTAAGGTCTGCTGCATTCAGGCCAAACAAGCAAGCACCTTACCTTCTTTTTAAATATTTTTATTATTATACCACCGTAAGATATACAATTACAAAGATGTTCATAATTGGGTCTCAGTCATACAGTGTTCCAGCACCCATCCCTCCACCAGTGCCCCATTCCCACCACCAATGTTTCCACATTCCCTTGCACCACCCCCAGTCTGCCTCTATAGCAGGCACTTTTCCTTTTCCTCTCTCTCTCCCTCTCTCTATCATTCTCTTTCTCTCTCTCCTTACCTTCTATTCCTCCTGCCTCTCAAGTACTTAAGTTTATTTTCCCTCTTTACCCAAAAGTCCATTTTGAGAAAAGAATTTTTACCCATCGCAGAAATGAATGTGATACCAATTATATTATACAAATTAACCTGAACTTTAAAAATTAGAATGCTTTCAGAATCATAATGCTAATTCAATAACTTTCAGCTTGGCCCTGAGAATAACTTCTGAAAGAGCATTGTGCATGGATCCTAATCTTAGAAGAGGAATAAAATATTCTTATTTAAATAAAGTTGAATTTAGAAACGCAAAGATGGTAAACTTAAGTAAACTAGGTTATTCAAATCGACTTCCACACCATCAACTTTGGTCTTATTCTTCCCCATGTTAAGATGTGAAGTTAACATTGCTTCAGAACAGAAAGCAAAGTTTATAAATAAACATTCCAGCAGTGTTTATTTCCTGCGAGAGCACAGTAGGCCATATCTGAAGAGTCTGTACAAATTAAACTTCCTTCCTGTGTTGAGGAAGGCGCTGCTGCTCACACAGGCCTCCTGATGCTGGAGCACCTTGAGGCAATTTTCCATGGAATAAGATATTTGCAATGAAAATTTTGTCTAGTCCCACTCAAAACAAACAAGAGAAAAATCTGCATTTCTGACATGGCTTCCTGGAGTAAGAAATCAAACCTTGTGACCATAAGGTCAAGCAAAACAGAAGGACAAAAGAGGCAAGCTCAAATCCCGTAAGTAGGTCTCTTCAAGTGAATCAGACACCAAGTAGAGAGAGTGAAGCTCGAGCTGAACAGTTTGGAACTCAAGAATGGGACATCGGGAATAGGCACAATTATGGTTGGATGCAACTGTTCTCTAACTTTATTGGCCCCAACTGACAATGTTGACAACTTCTTGGCTAGCAAAGAGCTGGACAGTGACTCTTTGGCTACACATGTAGTCATAAAGTCTCCATAGTGTTGAAGCCTCCCTTCTTTGGAAGGAAAATTGCCAGACTGTACTATTCCTATTGGCAAAACTTGATTACTCCATTCAGGAGAGATCCTTTCCAAAGTAGATACAGCAGTCGGGGAGATAGGGCAGTGAATAAGGCACTTGGCTTGCACCAGGCCAACTCCAGCTCTACTTAAAGCACTGCATATAGTCTCATGAGCACCCCCAGGGCTAATCTCTGAGCACAGAGCCAGTAGTGAGAACTTTAGTATAGCTGGGTATAATCCAAAAACAAACACACAAACAAACAAAAAGATAACATGTGTTCTAAAATGAACTAATAACACATCAGTTATACATAGTCAATTTTTTTTGCTTATTATATCTCATATTATACAACTTCAGAAACTTTCATAAGATCTTGCAACTTACTTATTATCCACCTGGATCTCAGACTCTAACCTCTACAGAACTGCATGGAGAAATGATTAGAACATGAATTGTTGGGCCTCAGGTCCAAGTCTATAATTCAATAGGCCTGGGATAGATTCAAAGAAATTTGTGTTGCTAGAAAATTCTCCACTGCTATAGATGCTGCTGATAGAATGGGAGTCATGGATACACACACTTTAAAAAACATTAGTGTAGGGGGCCAGAGCAGTAGTACAGCGGGTAGGGCATTTGCCTTGCATGTGGCAGACCCAGGGTTTGTTCCCCCACATCCCATATGGTCCCCCGAGCACCTCACTAATTCCTGAGTGCAGAGCCAGGAGTAATCCCTGAGCACTGCCAGGAGTAATTCCTGAGTGCAGAGCCAGGAGTAACCACTAAGCATCGACGGGTGTGACCCAAAAGAAAAAAAAGATAATTAAAAAAATTAGTGTAAAGCAGAAAGATAACTATTTTCCAGCTTCAAGAGCTGCTGTTGTCTTAGGACAATTTATTTGCCACGTCAACTTGTATAAGTGTTTCTTAGAAAACAAGAATATGTATATAGATAGATATAGATACAGATATAGATATAGATATAGATATAGATATAGATGTAGATGTAGATATAGATATAGATATGGATATAGATATAGATATAGATATAGATGTAGATATAGATATGGATATAGATATAGATATAGATATAGATATAGATATAGATATAGATATAGATATAGATATAGATATAGATATAGATATAGATATATCTTCTAACTGAACTCATGGTTTACATAGAAGAGCATACAATAGGTTTTAAATATCATGTGATTGTGAACACTAGTTTAGCAAGTCTGAAATCCATGTGGTTGGTAATCAGAAGAATGTCTGAATAGGCTGAATCCCACAAAGAGAGAAGGCTCTTTGAAATCTTTAACTTCAGGAAAATCTATGTTCTCTTTTAAAATGTTCATCTGATTGGTTCTCTCCCTTGAAATACAATATCCTTGTGACTCACTTAGAGTCAACTGTCGAGTAATTTTAGTCACTTGTATCACTTGTCTTCCCATTGATCATCGATTTGCTTGAGCGGGCACCAGTAATGTCTCCATTCGTTCCTGTCACATGCTAGTGTAGCCCTAGGGCATCTGCTCACTACAGGAACATGAAGAGCCTCAAACCATTCAGCCAGGTCATGGGAATGAGGTCCATCATCGATATAGTATTTGGCATATTCAATATGACACTGGTAGCTTGTCAGGCTCTGCCATGCGGGTGGTATACTCTTGGTAGTAGGTAGGCTCTCAGTTCATTCATTCTTTTCTTGTAAAAGAAAATTGTGAAAATTGTTGTCTCTCACAATAGAAACATTACAAGTCTTATCTGAGGGTTCACTAAGATTGTGCTGCTTGTTGAGCCTTCTGCATAACTGCTTTTTGTTAATTGAGTTTAGTTGGCCTCTACATTATATCCCCATCCAATCTGGTGTTCTCCTACTGGGATCTTAGCATTGTAGAGTTTAGAAATATCACAAGGCTGAAAATGCCACCTTATACTTCAGAAAAATCAGAATATTTAACTGTGCAGTGAACTTACATGATAGGTTGGTGGTTGTGGGTGTTGCTCTGGGGCTTCTGGAAATAGGAAGCACATGGAGAGGGATGGGGGGGTGGCCCTACGCCACCATTTTGAAAAGGCCCAGAGTTCACAGCCCAAAAAAAGTACCTGAAATATTTGGTAGTTTGATGTCTCTGTGTTCTTCAGTAATGAGTCATTGGAGTTCAGTCATACGCATGGTGACAAGTTCTTGAGCTATAAGTGCATTTGCTGTGGATTTGGCAGGGTAGGAACTTGGCCTACTCCCCTTCAGAAATGACCCTAGAAGTCTCAGCTGGGAACTGTTATATCTGAGAGATATTTATGGACAGTGATTGTCGGGGAGTCGCTGGGGTCCCCAAGAGTATCAGAACAGTGGTTCTCTTCTATCTCTTAGGCTGCTGGAGAAAGGATGAAAACTCAAGAGTCTGGAGCAGTTCCAAAAAAGGCTTTTAATAGTACAAAAGCTCTACCACCGCAATCCAATATAATGAAAGAACTCTAGCTGGTCAGAACTTAGACCATTACACAAAAGCCCAAGTCTCCCACCAAAGAGGATCCTACCAGAAAGGAGTCCTACCTCAAAAGGGACAATTTTAATCATACTTGTGAAATATCTTTAGGACAACAACTAGATTAGCATTTGACTGATAGCTGAATCTATATAGTTCAATATAGCCAACTTAATTGATCCAAAAGCCATCACATAGTTCTAGATATATTAATCTGGCTTTTGAGGATAAACATATTTGGAATGATTTTTTTTTACTTTTTAATTGCTGCAAGGCATCTGAAGCCAGCAAAAGTGCTACATTTTTAAGGATCAGTAATAAGACCCAGATTAGAATATTATACCTTTTCCCCAACACCAACAACAATGAGAAACATAAGGAAACAGAGTGAAAATGACATTGACTTTGAAGGATTGGGCTATAATCAAATAATCAAAACTCTACAACTTTGCACCCCATCTTTTCTTCTCATCAAAACTAGCAAGAGTTCTCTGGGTTAAGAAATCAAATCAGAGTGAAAGGAGAGACAGCAGAGTAGGCAGGGTGCTTGCTTGGAGTGTAGTAGACCCAGGTTCAAACCCGAGCTTTCCATATGGTCCCTGAGCATCAGCAGGAGTAAGAACCAGGAGTCAGTTGTCACTTGTCTTCCCGTTGTTCATCAATTTGCTTGAGTGTGTGCCAGTAATGTCTCCATTCGTTGGGAATGAGGTCCATTATTGTTACTGTTTTTGGCATATCGAATACACCACAGGTAGCTTGCCAGGCTCTTCCATTGCTCTGGGTTCATCCCGGGGCACCCAATCTTTTTCTATATCAGGCCATCAACCATCCACCATCCAGGGCCCATGGGGCAGAGCCCTGGGTGTAGACAAGCCTGTCTCCTGTCTCCACCTGCTGACACAACCGGGCACCGCAGCCACACCTGCAACATCTCAAAAGGCAGAAGAGAACCAGGAGTAAGCCCTGAATATTGCCAGGTGTGGCACAAAAGCAAACTAAAATAAATCAAGAAATACTAGCCTGAGCTTATAGTTTAAACTATGTTTCAAGTTTTCTTGCCAATAAAGCCCTTCTCTGATTTTTTGGAGGTCATGTTTTATTTAAACCTACCTCTACTGCTTTCAGTAAAAATTAAGTTCCTTTTAGTTTAACTTAATATGTTGCTTAAAATTTCAGATCCTCACTGTTCTCATACATAAAATGAACATGAGTATTTGCCTTGTGTGCTTGTTATGAGGAACAAAGGCACACGGGGAAGCTGGAGCACCCGCTGGCCTGTGCTAGGTACTGCGTGATAGCAGGACTGGTTAAACACAGACAGCAGTCCCAAATTGGATGTTGCCTAATTTAACACCTCACCTCACTGCACTTTCAGCCTCTCTCAAGGAAAGAACTTTAAACATCTTGTTGACATGTTAACAGTTAACAAAGAAATTATTTGAAGCAAAATAAAATCATTCAGGAACAAACAACAGAAAAGAGGACAGCTTGGAAAGTGTGTTCATTTTCCAATAGAGAGACTGTGTGTTTCCTGAATAAAGGCTAAGAGCCCCTTCCATAATTTCTGGAGGCTCTCCTTACCTGTTTTGCTAAGGGAGAAATATTTTCCCATGGGTGATGCAAGGTCTAAAAGACCCTGAGTTTGCATGCATAGATAATTTCTTGCTAGCCTCCTGTCCGCATTCAGATGTGAACTTGTTTATTAATATTCACACTGTCAACTGATCATCATCATGGAAGAAATCTGCCTGTTAGCCCTGCAGCCCCTCATGGGAAAGTGACCTAACCTCAAACATTTTCCTTTTCATCTCTCCCCAACTTCTGATTATAAAGCCTTCCGTTTTCTCTAATTTGTCTAGTTCCATAGTTGTTAGGAAGGGATGCTGTGAGATTAATGAATCATTAAAGACATTTAGACTTAATTTCTTGAGTTCAATTTTTTTAACAGATTATCCCATTACCTTTATTTGTTAACACACTTTCTTTGCAATAAAACTCTGGGATTCTCCATACCAGTCAGGATCATGGATCTTGGGACTAGCTGTGCGTGAGAATTTCCAGTGACAGAATCAGGGAGATGGAGTATTGAGTATGTGTCGTACTCAATACTCAAGGAGAGGAGATTGAGTATGTGTCACATGTGGACAACCCAGATTCAGCCCCTGGTATTGCTTGGTTCCTCCAGCCCCTCTGAGTGTTGCCGTCATGGCCCATAGCACCTCTGGAGCTAGGTAGAACCATACGGCTGGGCCCAAGCATTGAACCATTAGGAATTGTCAGGGCTCCCTGTGCACTACTTGGGAGGTTCTCTAAAATAAAAATTAATAAAATTTAATATAAATAAAATAGGGCTGGGATGACCTTTACTTCTTAGCTTGATGTCTTTCCCTCTTTTTTCCTATAAGGACACATTTTTGGATTTAGGTTCCATTTGTATAACCAAGAATAATTTTATCTTGAGATTGTTAATTGTGCTGCAGCTGAAAAGACCATCCTACAAAGTAAGTTTATATTCACAGATTCACAGGCTCCAGATATCAGAATTGTGGCATACTTTGGCGGCGACATTATTCAATCCACTATAAGTGCTATGTGCCAGGACATAAGAAGCTGTGGGTAGTATAGGGGTGGTAGATATTACCTTCACTACTACTAGGGTTTTTTGTTGACTCCATAGTAAAATTTGCAAAAGATAAATTAAGTGGAGAAAAACAAGTTTCATCCATGCAGAGACATGAAACCCAAAGACACTGAGTCCACAGAAGCTCAAGCTCCCCACCCACAACAAGGGTGAAAGGGTAGGAGACAAGGGCTTCAGGAGGAGGGAACGAAATTACAGTAAGACAGAGATAAAACGTTTGGTAAATCAATGCTCTCTGGGTCGCACAGGTAAGTCTCTGTAATGTTGCAAGCTATTCTGGGCTTAGCTCTCTTTCTGATGAAGGATCTCTAGAGGAATTCCTTAAGGCAAGGGAGATGTATAAAACAAACAAAACCTGTTCTTGAGTCTGCCAGGGTCCTCATTGTCTTCAGCTTGAAACAATCCATATGCTTAGATGGTATATTTGGAAGACTGTTCTGTGGCAGCTTTCTTTATCCTCTGCCACAGGGTAAGTCTTTAATCTTCCAGCCTCCTCACTGCATGGCATTAGTTGCATCCCTAAGTAGCAGCTCCATGTGCCAGGCAAGACAAGTGGGGGAAGGGTTAAATACCCCAAGCCTGCAGGCAAACAGGGACTGTTTCTTCCATAGAAGCTGTTCTGGAACTATGACCCACTGCCTCCAACTTGCTCTTCATCCATTAGAACTGGATTATGTAATAGGAAGGTCCAGCACTCTGTTCCAGATCGCAATACTGGTGGATGAGCCGAACACAAACAATTGTAAATGACTCAGTGTCTGCTGTAACTGCTGAAAGGTATTAATGTCATCTTGGCTTAAAACCTCGATGTTTTGTTTAAGGCATTTGACGTCCTAATCGGGATAGAATTTCCCTTCTCCATATATTGACACATTTGAATTTGACTCTTCTGTGTTGATGTGGAATAGATAAACAATATTTTCTGAGTGTTGGTATACAAGATTAGAGTATTTACATCAAGGAATATCAACAGGGTCGCCAAATTTGTAAACAAAAAATATGAGAAACTCAATTAAATTTGAATTAAGTTAAGCATTGAATGCATTTCTAATGTAACATGTTCCAAATATTGCAGAGGACATTTTGTATTATGCATTTATTGTTAATTGAAATGTAATTTAACTGACTACTTTGTATTTTCTCTGGCCACTCTAGATAAAAAGCTTTACTATGAGCTAGAACATTTTCCCGTTACCAATTCCTCAGAAGCCCATTATTCTTATCCTCCCCCTAAATTATGGTACTGGGGGTGATCCCAGGACCTCACTCATGCAAAATAAGCATTCTACTGCTGAACTACATCCCCTGTAAAAAATAAATTTAAAACATTAAGATTGATCACACTGGGGGGCAGAGTGATAGCACAGCGGGTAGGGTGTTTGCCTTGGATGTGGCCAACCTGGGTTCCATCCACAGCATCCTATATGGTCCCCTGAGCACTGCCAGGAGTAATTCCTGAGTGCAGAGCCAAGAGTAACCCCTGAGCATCACTGGGTGTGACCCAAAAAGAAAATAAAATAAAAAATTGATCACACCATGTAGGGAAAGCGAATAAATGATCCCTTTACCACTAGTTAGAATTCAGAGCTCTCCTTTCAAACATTAGCTGTGTTTTTTGAGAGATCATCCATAGCCTATTTATGATGAAGTCAATTCTCTGAGGAAGAATTCTCTGAGGAAGAGCACTGCCAGGAGTAATCCTGAGCAAAGAGCCAGGAGAAACTCCTGAGCATCGCTGGGTGTGACCAAAAAAGAAAAAAAAATCCTGACTGTGCTCAGAAATTACTCCTGGTAGTTCTGGGAGCCCATATGGGGTGCTGGGTATCTAACCTGGGTCTGCCACCTGCAAGGTGAATACCCTACCTGCAGTACTACCATTCGGATCCTGTGGTTTATATGTTTCTAAACTGTGAATCTAGTGTGTAGTGTTGGAAGCTCTCAGGAAATACTATTATAATTAATATGCTTTACTTTGGTAGTGCCTTTAAAATCTCTTAGTGGGAATTAAGGTCCAAAACTCAGGATAAATAATTGCACATAACTGGGGGGAAACCTATTGTAACTGCTGTCATTCTTGGCCTTAGGATTCACTTTATCTCAAATGCATTATTGGCATTTGTGATGCTTTGCTACTAAAGAATGCCTTTAATCCTGGCAGGAAAAGGCCTCTGGAAAGAAATGTGAACTAATTTTATCTGCCATGGTTTCATTTAAGAAACGAGCTGTCCCCATCCCCAGGTGCTTTCACAGAGAGAGGTGAGAAAATGGAGCAATCAATATTACTGGAAAGAAAAAAATATATAAAACTAGGCAAGAGTATTGTATCACTAATTTGTGTGCTACACCAGGAGAAGAGAGCAATAACAGTTCATTGATTTTAGAAAGTGTATAATTGAGGCCAAAGTTGATCACAAATTGGCTAGAAGCAAACAAGCGAAAATGCCCCTGGAAAACAATACTTCCTTGAGAATGAACAAGGAATATCAAATAATTGCACAGTTCAAGTGGGTACAAAAATGAACCAGAAATTATATACAATGTGGAAATATTTCCCAATGTTCTAAAAGATCACTGTAATTAAAGAACCTTTTAATTTTCCATAGCATTAACCCAGATTGAAGTAAATTTCTATGTCTGCTTCAAAACCCATAAACATTTGAAATATAATTTTGAGTCACATTTCTACTTTCCAAATAATTTTCTTGCACTTATTACAAAAACTAATATTATTCTTCTCCATATGATGGCAAATACTTTGAACAAAAATACAGTATAATCTCATTTTAATTAATTTGCATAAATTTACACCTTACCACCCTAAGATCTCTTTTTTGTTCTTTAGGAATCCTTAAGTTACTGGTAGAGTAAGAGGGCTGAGAGAGTCACAACGTCACTGTCTTCCCATTGTTCATGGATTTGCTCAAGTGGGCACCAGTAACATCTCCATAGTCCTGTCACAAGCAAGTGTAGCCCAAGGGCATCTGCTCTCTCCAGGGACAGGAAGATCCTCAAATCATGCTTTCAGGTCATGGGAATGAAGTCTATAATTGTTACTGGTTTTTGGCATATCAAATATGACACGGGTAGCTTGTCAGGCTCTGCCATGTAGGCTCTCATCTCAAGCACTTACTGATGAAACTTAAAAGGGAAAGATCGGGTTTTCTCTTGGGTGGAGCTCTGAGGAACTGAGAGAGTAGCTGAGAGAGTATGGCAGGCAAAATACTTGCTTGTGCACAGACAACCTGAGTTCAATCCTCAGCCCCACAGGGGATCCCCTGAGATTTTTAATATGATGACAGAAGTAGTGAGTGGCCCGCCTCATCTACTCTGATTTGTGAGGGAGAGACAGCCTAGGTGGACTCTATTTGGTTTGCTTTGGGGACTTAGAATTAAAAATAGAGAATGGAAGGGTCTTGAAAGGAGTCTGCAGGCAGGTAAGATTACTAATCAACTCAGTATCAAACAAGTTTCCTCATTACAACGAATAATAGTAACCACTATTTTACTAACAGTGCTTACTAATTACTACTTTACTATTTACTAATTTTATTATTTACTAATAATATACCAACAGTGACTACCCCATTCAGATCATATATTTTATATCTATTCAATGCGCTAATGATAGGGCTTCACGTTACGATGTTTCCTCACTACTCTCCACTTGCATTTACTTCCCTTACCCATTTTCTTAGGCTTCTCCTCTTTCACCCAACCTCCATCTCCTATGTCATAAGCCCAATTCTGTAGACCTTCATCCTTTTGTTACTGTCTTAGTATGTTTCTTTATATTGCGCGGCCTGAGAGAGACCCTTTGTGTCTGCCCATCTCTTTCTGACTAACTTCCCTCAAGACACTCCTCTAGTTCCATCCTCACAGTGGAAAATGAGATTATTGTTTTTTCCCTGGATTAATTTATCCCATTGTGTAGACTATTTTATTGTCTGTCCATGGACACTTGGATTGTTTCTAAATCTTAGCAACTGTGAATAATGCTGTAATGAACCTAGATGCCCAAATATCTTTTTTGAAGTAGTATTTTTGAGCCCTTGGGTAGAAGTGGAATTGCTGGGTTGTATACTTGGGCTGGATATTTTTAGGTAGCCAGTCTGACTCTGGCTAGCAGTGCCAAGGTTATGAACAGAATGCTCATCAATTTTTAAAGTATTATTTCTACAATTTCTTCTTGCTGTGTTCCCTTCCACCAAGTCATATTCATAATATGTCTAGGTATCCTGAAGAGACATTTGAGCACTCTCAGAAAATAATTAGGTATGTAGCTTAAAAAACACCATTATGTAAGTATCAGGAGAATCTACTTACAATTTTGTAGCTCTGGATTTGAGGCTTTAATGTTGGTTATTCTTTTTTATTTAACATGTATTTGTTAAAGGTTTAAACCAAATTTATTAGCTAACTTAAACTCTAGGGGCCCACATTTGCACAAACCCTTTGTAAAATCTCGGGCAATGCATTATCAACATATTCATTTAATTATATGTTTTTGTAACTTTGCAATCAGAAGGTATTTTTACTATAGTAATTAAGTCATGTCCACTGTGACTTTCCTGTGTGTTTTCTGGGAGGAGTGGACTCCTCCATGTTTCAGAGATCCAGGTAAGGGAAAGTTGTATTTTCATGGTTTTATCACTATAGCTTACAGTCACTTTCATGTGTGTGGTCAGGTGACTATTAATCACCATCCTGCTGTAAAAAGAGTTTGTAGGAATAAGCCTGCAGTCTACTGCATTAATCTACCCACAGCTTTGACATCCATGTGTGGTGGCAAATATCATGCTGTATAATGAGTGTATCCAATAGTTCTTAACATGATAAACATATGGCTAGTAGAAGAAAAATTCATCAAATGCTTTAGGGAATTCTTTCAATCACTAGATAAACAAAACTAAGGGAGAAATTTTTGTTTTCATGGACTCTGGCCAAAATAAATGATCTCTGGTTGGGAATGTAGTGAAAATTGAAGTAGAAACAATTCTGAATGTATCAGGGATTGTTTTTTTTTGGGGGGAGAATTAAGAAGACAATTCAAGGTACTCAGGGGATAACGCATTGTGTATACGAGTGTGAAGTGTGGAGAGGCACAGAACCAGGACCAACTATAGGCAAAGCACACATTTGGTCCCGTAAGCTGTCCTTCTGGCTCTGTTTTCATTTTTACGAAGATAACATATACTGCATTTTGGTCAGATATCTTTAGTTTGGTAGGATTAAAAGCCTATATATTTCAGATAGTGAATTTGTGGGTCAACATGCAATATATTCAATGTTTCATTATACTAACATTGAGTACTAACATTGAAAAAGATGAAAAATTTTCAATTTCAATGTTAGTATTTTTCATTCATTGAAAATACTAACATTGAAAAAGATGTCATGAAACTTCTGGTAAGTCATTATAGTAAACACATCAGTGATAAGTGACTGGAGAGATAATGCAGCTGGTAAAGCAATTGCCTTGCACACAACCAACTGAGATTCTATCCCTAGCATTGCGTATGGTTCCCGTAACACTGAAGAGTGTGGTCCCTGAGAGCAGAACAAGGAGTAAACCCTGAGCATAGCTGTATTATCTCAAAGCCAAAACTAAAACAACAACAACAACAACAGGTAGTGACAAACTTCGTGTGTCCTAATTTCAATAAGCTTTTAAGATTGGTCACACAAGGGCAAAGAGAACCATAATGACATAAAAATGGTCTGGATTCTGGAAAGATTATGATGGTAGAGTGGATAAGTTTGCTGACATAATAGATGGAGTTGAGAGACAGAAAAAAATTAGTATGATTCCAAAGGCTTTGCCAGAGTACTTGGAAATAATAATGACTAACATCTCTGAATGCAGCAGTTATGTGTACCTAGGTCGAGAAATCAACATGATGAACGACCTAAAACCTGAGCTGTGCAGGAGGAAGACAGCAGCATGGAATGCCTTCAAAGGCATAGAAGAAATAGCTAAAAGGACAAAGAACCTCCGGCTCCGGGCACATCTCTTTGACTCCACCATTCTCCCTGCATTAACAAACGCCTCAGAGACCTGGGCCCTACGAAAGCAGGATGAGAATGCTATTCAGGTCTCCCAGAGAGGAATCAAAAGAGCTATGCTTGGAATATCACGCCTCACTCAAGTGAGAGAAGGAATCCGGAGTTCTGACCTCCGCCGCTATTCCAGAATCAGGGACGCTGTCTCGTTTGCCAAGGCATCGAAAATCAGATGGGCTGGACATGTAATGCGATTTGGAGACAACCGCTGGACTAGAGCCATTACCGACTGGATCCCACGGGATGTCAAAAGATCACGTGGCCGCCCACCTACAACATGGTCAGAATTCCTTGTCAAGACCCTGAAGGAACGGTTTGAGGCTCTTCATATTCCTCAATCAACCAGATGCCATTGGGCTTCATTGGCACGTGATAGGGTCCAGTGGAAATGTTACTGGCGCCCGCTGGAGCAAATCGATGAATGTCGGGGAGCTCTGCCGGGGTCCCCGACAGTGCTGGGAAGCGAAGTTCCCTTCTACCTCCGAAGCCGGCGAGGAATGGATGAAAACTCAGGAATCCGATGCAGTTTTAAAAGGCTTTACTTATCACAGGTTCAGGCATACAAATCAGCAAAAGGAAAAGCTCGGTGCTTAGGATTCCAGGCTAGAACCCCAGCCACGTGTATGCCAAGATGGCGGACACCACGTGTAAAGGCCCTGCAAAAGGAGAAGACAAGACTCCCAAGAAGGGTGAGCACTCACAAAGAGAGAGAGAGCCCAAAAAGAAGCGCGGAGAGAGGAAACAGGCTAGTTTATACCCCTGCAACTCAGACCTTCCTCCCACTGTTATGGAAAGCAGGGAGGGTCAAATGCCCTTAGGTAATCCCTCCCTGCACCTCACCTAGGCCCTTTAGTATGCTAATGTTTTGAGCCAAGATCTGCCTGGAAATGCCTTTATAGGGTAGAGAAGGGGGTTTCTGAGATGGCATGTCTCTGTACCAAAGACTAATACTAATGCCAGTTAAATATTTCTCCAAACCTTCACAAGTTTCTTCTACTTCATTGTAGTTTTGTATTTTAGTTGCCTTTGAGTATATCAGGGAGCCATGCTTGTTTGCTTGGAAGCAAACAGCATTTCTCTCTGGTCTAATTACTTAGGGGTCCTATGTGGCCAGGCTAATATGCTGGTAAGATCTAGCTAGTCCCACGATGATTGTGGTAGCTTGGGAGAATATTTATACCAGCTAGTACAGCATACATGGTCAGATAAACTGCCACATTTAGACTACCCCCTTATCTACGAAGTGATTTGCAGGCGGCAATTCAGAGCAGATGCAGCAGCCCTTAGAGGAGTCCTTCAACAGATGAATAACGGGATTCAAGTGATCAAGTGATCAAGTGAAGAGTGTGGCAAAATAGGTTGCTCAGTTTTCATTATGCAAAGTCTCAAAATGAAATCAAAAAGGTATTGAAACCGTTGAGGTTTAAATAAAAGGCATTTAAACACATGGACTCAGAAGAACTGTGGGTTAATATAAGAAAGGCCTTTTGCATACATAAAGCTACATTCATATAGCCTCTTTTTCCCAAGGTTGGACATTAACTAAAACAATTCCCAAAATTTAGCAGAATATTAATGTTTAATACCTGCTATTTGTCTAGCATTCACCAAAGCTCTGAATATTTTACAAACATTAATTCCATCATCACATCTTCTAGGTGGCAATGACTGTACTATTTCTGTAGCGTCCCTGGTTTTCAACAAACAAGTTAACTATTAAAAATCTCTCATACGGTGCTGATTCCATTATTTTAAAAGATTTCCAAATTACATGCGGTATATGGAACTTGGCTTCCATGGAAGCCAAAAATCTAAAACTGTTTTTTTAAATTACTATTATTGAATTTTTTGTCTTTCCATTTCCTGTACAGACAGGGGGTTGAGAACTTTATTTTTATGACATTTTCTTTGCACAGTTGGTGAGTGCTGCATTTACAATAATATTTTTAATAGAAAATTGAAAACATACTGAATAGTAATTTGTGCTCTAGTATTTCGGCCATTTTCCAAGATCTTAATGCTAATTTGATGACTAGTTAACTACTAAAGAAACCACTCAGTGGATAGGACAATTGCCTTGCAGTTAGCTGACCTAGGCTCTCCATAGAGTTCCAGGAGCACACCAGGACTGATCCCTGAGCACAGAGTCTGGAGTAAGCCCTGAGAATTGCTGGTGTGGCCTTAAACATACAAGAAACCAGTCAAGAAATTTATAGATAAGGGCAAACTTTCTTTTCTCCTTTCCTTTATTTCCTTTCAGTTGTTATTTTAGTTATTTTGGTTACTGTATGAAGTACCATTGGATATGTGGGGTATATACTCTGGTCACATAGCCTGATACTATCAGGAGAAATTCGAAAGGATGTTCCCAAGACTTTTTACTTTATATATTCCAAACTATTTCCTTGAAAAAAAAACTAGAGCACATACAGCTCTCCATTTGTCTACATATCTCATTATAGAACAATCACTTGATCACTTGACTTCCCGTAGATCATCGATTACTCGAGCAGGCACCAGTAACATCTCAATATGTCCTGTCACATGCAAGATAGTCCAAGGGCATCTGCCCACTCCAGGAACATAAAGAGCCTCAAACCATTCCATCAAGTCTTGGGAATGAGGTCTATAATTGTTACTGGTATTTGGCATATCAAATACGATACGGGTAGCTTGCCAGGCTCTGCCGTGCAGGTGGGAAAATCTTCTAGTCACCTCAAGACTCGAGCATTTATTGATGAACTGTGCAGCTCTGCCAGGCTGTGATCAGTTCTTCTGCTGGGTGGAGTTCTGATGAGAGGGGGATTCCGGATGTGGAAAATGGCAGCCCCCATGGTTTCTCTCTCTCTTTCTCTCTCTCTCTTTCTCTCTCTCTCTCTTCCTTCTCTTACACATTGTGGCTTGCAATACATACATTTAGAGGTTATCATGTGTATCCCTTTGCCTATATTCAGTGCTCATTCTGGGCTGGTATTATAATTTTCAATGAATATTAGCACACATTCCCTTCTCTGTCTTACCTAACCTCTGGCTCTCACACATTTGCGGTAGTATCCACCTATTGAAAAGACCTCCTGATCTGCCTGACCTTGGGTATTGGTATCATACTATATATATATATATATATATATATAAATATATATAATATAATACACTATATATAGGTATATATACCTATATATGTACTATGATATACAGACATATGTATAATTGGTATCATACTATATATATCATACTATATATATGTAGTATGGCATACTATATATAGTATATATATACTATATATATAGGGAAGACACTTCAATGATCATTCTATTTGCATCAAACTGGATAGTTTATGGAGAATGAGGAATTATGAGAGACTCACATGCACGGGGCAGAGATGCTACTTGCTCTCCCTGTGCCCAGCTGATCACGAGGCATCAGGGAGTGTGATGGGTTCTAGCCCTAGACCGCCACCCCAGCAGTCTCGCAAGAAGCCAGAGGAACCCCCACTATAGAAGAGTATCCACAATAAAATCTTTGATAAGTTAGATTTCAGCAAGGGATATTTATAAACCAGATCATTTTCTCAAAGAACCCTCCTCTCCTTATTCTGCATTCTAGAACACTGTTCAATAAACAATAGTTTCTTACAAATTCTTTTTTCATTATGAGTCATGAGTTGCTATTCTTTTTCTAATGGAATAGTCTTTATTTCATCAAAGAAAGGAATCAATAGATCAATTCTTTTCTATCTTATCTGTTATTCAAAAAGATAAATTTATATAAAAATTAATTTCATGTTATACTTGAACAATTTAAATTGACTTTGAGATGAGTAGAAAGAAATTATACTTTGGAATCTGGTATACCTGATGTTAAATTCCAATCTTCTGTTGAATATGCCGCCAAATTTCCAATCTTCTGTTGAATAAGTATCTTATTTCCTTGCCTGCAAAATGAATATGAAGTATCTTCCTAGGCACCACTAAGTTTATTAAAATAAGGAACAATTGCCTCTAGTACTTAAGTATTAAGTTGGTACTGACTTTCCCACAGTTCTTAACTATTGCTAATGTCTTTTTCTGTAATACATTACCAAAGTTTTCAATATTGTATGATGTTTATTTTACCACCCATATGTCACAGTAACTTGTTAAATGCCTTTTTTATAGGGGCCACTGCAAAAATATTAATGGACCCATGACCTATTGGCACTATTAGGGTACCAGGTATTTGGGAGATACCAGAGACACAATTGACAGCACTAGGGGTTGGAGTATATGGGGCTAAGGAATGAATCCAGGGCCTCTCACATAGCACTTAAACTATCTCCCCATTTGCTCAATAAGCATTTTGATACTGAATTATTTAAAGACAATTAAAATTTTAATTACACTTTACGACAGCTAAAATTTACTGAAATGTATCTTTGCTATGTACACTGTGATTAAGGGTTTTATTTACTCACATTCATTCAATCCATGGAATAACACTGTGAGAACAATGCTATTATTGTAATTTGGAGTACTGTCAGGGAGCTGCTGGGGTCCCCAACAGTATCAGAAAAGAAGTTCTCTTCTACCTCCACAGCTGCAGGGGAACGGATGAAAACTCACGAGTCCAGTGCAGTTCCAAAAGGTTTTTAATAGCTCTATCACCGCAATCCAATATAATGGAAGAACTCTAGCTCTGGTCATAACTTAAACCATACACAAGAGCCCAAGTCTCCTACCAAAGAAGATCCCACCAGAGCGAGTTACACTAAAGTGGATCTACTAGAGAGGAGATCTACCAAAGAGGAGCTGTGCCCAATCTAGAAAACATAGAAGTCTTAGTAGATTTATAATAACAAGTCAAAAGTTACTCATTCAGAGTCAAGGTGACTTCTGTAACTGCCACACCCTCCATCAGTGTTTACATAGAAGAGAGAGTTCATTAGTATGAACCCTGGCTTAAGAACATGTAAATAGATTAAGCTGTGAGTAGATAAAACAGCAAAGCCCTCAAGTTAGCTAGGCCTGTCACCGTTCAGTTCTTAGGGCCCATTCCTGGTTCTGCACTCAGATGCCATGGTGCTTGGGGAACTATTGCAGTAAACTGCTGCCCAGAGCCTCTGCAGCAGGCCTGGAGTTGCCTCCTGCAAGCCACTTTGTAGATAGAAGGGGACAGTTTGAATGTGGCAGTTCATTTGACCATATATTCTATACTGGCTGGTATAAATATTCTCTCATGCTGCCACAATTATCGTGTGACTAGCTGGATCTTACCAGTATATTTGCCTGGCCATGTTGGATCTCTAAGTAATTAGACCAGAGAGAGAAATGCTGTTTGCCTCCAAGTAAGTAAACATGGCTCTCTGATAACTTAAAGCTAATATACAGAATAATCATGAAGTAAAAGATGAGACTCTTATGAAGGTTTGGAGAAATACATAACTGGCTATAGAATATTCTTTGGTATAGATGCATGCCTTTGTATTCTGAGATACAGTTCATCTCAGAAGCCCCTCCTCCACTCTACCCTACAGGGGCACTTCCAAAGCAGGTCTTGGCCTGGCAGCATTAATATCTCAAAGGGCGTAGGTGAGGTCCTGGGAGAAATTACCTGAGGGATTTGACCCTGATGGCTTTCCATTGGAGTGGTCAGTCTGTCTCACAGGGATATAAAAACTGAAGCCTGTTTTCTTTCGGGGGTCCTTTTTTGTTGGTGCTCCCCTTCTTGCCTCTTAGCTGTTTCTTCTTTGCAGGGTTTTATCATGTGGTGGCAGCCACCTTGGCCTACACATGGCTGGGGCCCAGCTGGGAAGCCTAAGTTCGGGGTTTGCTGATTTGTATGCCAGAACCTGTGTAAGTAAAGCATTTTGAAACGTTGCTGAATTCTCACGTCTTTCTCCATCGGGCTGGCTGCTGATCCCCTAGGGCAGAAGGGATCCCTGACCCTGCTTCCGGATTTTGTGTGTGTGGGGGGGAGGGGGCGGGGGAGGGGCACACCAGCATTTTCTCTCAGGGAACCATATGTGGTATCCCAGGAACTCAAACTGGGTGCAAGCAAAGCAAGTGTCTTAACTTCTGTGCTCTCTGACCTTAAAATGCGTTTATTCTTCCAGTTGTAAATAAACACATTAGAATTTTATACCTCATCAAAAGTCTCATTTTTTAAAGGCTCAAATGAGTTTTGTATATATCATAGGAATTAAAAAACATTTATAATACTAATTATAATACTTTAATTTTCCAAAGGAACAAGGAAGTCCGCGCTATATTGTGGTGCCTCCTGTTTCTGTCATGGGGATTTGCATGGATTCTGTTGTAGGCGGGCTTTGTGAGCCTTTATCAAAAGAGCAGGACAGTTGCACAGCACATGGCTCCTTAGTTCCTTCCTCTCTGTGCTTAGCAACCTGTGTTTTTGCTGAGTAGTGATTCAGGAGCTGGTCTCCAGCATGGCACATTCCTCCCATCTTCCCTGCTGCAAATCAGCTGGTCCTTTCTGCTGCATATCAAGTCTTTCAGTCTTATTGAGCCATCACACACCCTGCAGAAGAAATCTGTGACCAGGAGCCCATAAATGCTTGCGTCAAGTGAGACATTAAGAAACACAGCAGTATGAGAAAAGCCTGCTCAAGGGGGAAGAAAAGCAGAGACGTGTAACATTGATTTACTGAATTGTAATAAGGACCAGCAAAAGTACCTGAATGTGATGTTCCCTCCCTCTCCCCCTATGCCTCCCTCCCTCCCTCCCTTCCTTCCCCTTCAGTGCTTAGATCACTTCTAACTCTGAGCTCCGCAGGGCACTCACTCCTGGCAGTGCTCAGGGATGTGGAGTGCGGGGATTGAACCCAAGTAGGCCACATGCAAGGCAAGCTGCCTACCAGCTGTACTATCTCTCAGTCCTCTGATGCTCCCATTTCTTTCTAACAGGGTTAAGTTGGAAGAATAAAGCTATGAATTGGTCACCTTAGCAATGCACTTTAACACCATAGCAACTTGACCAACACTCCTCTGGGTTATTAACGAGGTCGTTGCTGTTGATCTCAGTTCATGGAAGGGAATGTCTGTGTGTAAGGAGGTTCCCTAATTCTGATCTCTGAAGTGAGCAAGGGCAAGAGTGACTTCAGGATTTTAATCCTGTACATCTCCAAATTCTAGATCTATCAGACAGACTCTTGGACCACATTCTGTACCTCCCCTTAGTTATAAACTTACTTGACAAAGGAAATATACATTTTTCTTTCTCTAGATTCTAAACAACATGAAGCCCAGAAACTGCTGAGTCTATGTCTGAATCTATTACTGAACATTCAAAAAGTTCAACAACTGGCACTAACTTGAGAAATGGTAAATAAGCATTTACAGTGCCAAAAATATCTCTTTTTTTGCTGTACAATATTATGATTCTCTTTGACCCACCTTCAAATTAATAAATCTTATAATTATTACTGAAGATGAGCAAGACTTATCTTTTTTATGAGGAAAATATGAAAATGAGAATACAAATGACTATTTTTAATTTCATGAAAAGAATTTACATTATACTCATCAATTTGCATTGCAAATATTACAATTAGAGCAGAGACAGCTCTGGCAATCTTTGGAGAAAGGCTGACAAAACATTTTTAGAAAAGTTGTTATTTTTCTAAGCAACCTGCACAGAAGTTTGTCTGATTATTTGGGTCAGCTCTTAAAAGATGAGACAACCTGCATAGAAGGTTATCTGATTACTTAGATCAGTTCTTATTTATAGTTGAGACTTTATACTCATTTATTTTGCTTGCTAATCCTTTACCTGAAGAACATGAAAATGAAAGTGTATTTCATTTTATAAATATTTACTTATGTTAGTTTCCTTTTGTTACCTTTTTTTAACAGTCATCTAGTCCCCTACCTTTTAGAAGGGATGCCATGTTTTCCTATTTTAAGTAAAATTGATGTTAAATATAACCACTAGATGGCAATGAATCAGCATTAAAATGTAGGTCTGTAGGTCTGGCAAGAAGATACCCACTAATAATTCAAAGAAGAGAATCCAGCCATTCATAGATTCTTAGCACTATCCTCTACATAACCCTGAAAGATTATCCAAGTCATAACTTGCTTTGAGTAAGTTGCTTCATGGAGCTGAGGGTAGGGACAAAAATGAGAAGAGAGTGGCAGAGAAATGGGTCGAAGTGAATTAACCGTGAACTTGGGAATCCTAAAGACCTGAGTTCGAGTCTCTGCTCTCTGACTTGCCTGGGGTGAGATCTTGGTTGAACTGCTTTACTCTAGCGAACCAGTTTCCCCATCAGTAAACAGCACCATTAATACCTCAAGTACAGAGCACAGAAAGATGCTCTTATTTGGTAGATGTTTAACTAATGGACACTCTTATAGGGACATGATGATTTGGAACCATTAGGGTCAGAATTATTCAGGATTTTTCAATTTTTTTAAAAGATATGGTGTTATACTGTTTTTTTTTTTGTTCAGTGGGGATAAGAAATATTCTGTGTTAAACACATTTCTGTAGGTAATGTTTAGATATTCCCTATGAAAATAAAAAGCTCAGACTAAAGAAAATAAATAACACATCAATTAGTAATTAATCCAGGTCTTGTCACAAGTATTTATTTTAAAATGCTTGATGGTGGGAAGCAGTGGGGTTTCACATTATACAGATATGGGTGGTGGGTCGGACATTTCATTTATAAACTAGATCTGCATGGTCCTATAGTATTGAGACTGCAGAGTTCTTTGATACAACTGTCTTGAACAAAAAGAGGAAAGAACACTGGAATGATCCATTGAGTTCCAACAGTGCCATCCTGGGTAACTATTATGATGACTTCTATTTTATTTTCAAAATTTCACCCGATAATGACATTTTTTTAAATCTGGAAAAAGTAGATAATTTTCTGTCCCCAAGCATGATAATCCTTTATGAAGAAAAAGACAGGTATTATAGCAGACATTAAGAGCTCAGCATTAGGATGATAGCATTTGCTAAATACGGTTTGTTAAAGAAAAGTCATTCCTGGCAAGCTTTATTTTAAAAGCATTGTTAGAGTCAAACTGGCCTGTGCGAGGGAAGATACCAATAAACTTGCTTTAAAAGATTGTCTGTTCTAATTATGTCACATGAAAACGTCTTAGTGTGTCCTGAGCAATGCATTTTCACTTCTTTCATTTCTGCTTACATAGTCTCTCCTCCTAGACTATCAGCCTTCAAGGGCAGAAACCAGCCTGTCTCCTCTTTTTCTTTCTTTGTTATCTCTAGGAAGCTTATAACTTGTACAGCACTGTGTTTGAAAATGTTAGATAATGCTGGCTTTCTTAACTCTAAAGAAAAGAGATTCTTCCGTCTTTGTCCAGATATTCTCAGGAAAAAAAATAGACACAGTTGGGACTTATATTGACTCTTTCAGAAGATATAGACATCACATGTATCATGAGAAAATAAATTTATCTTAATGGTTTAAAAGAATGAAAGGCAACATTTCCAGACGAGCAAATCTGGGGCTGGAGCAATAGTAGCAGGCAGGGAGATTGTCTTGCATAAAGGCAACCGGGTTTGATCTCTGGCACCCCATATGGTCTACTGAGCACCACTATCAGGAGTTAGTCCTAAGAGTATTTCCATGAGTAAGCCCTGAGCACCTCTAGGTGTGGCCAAAAGACAAAAACAAAAACAACCAAAGAAAGCAAATCTGCCTGAATACAATGGGGAGGGATTTTGCCTATATTTAGATTAGTCCTAAAATGAAAACTGATCCTATAGAATAGTATCATAAACTGAAAGAGCAATTTCAGTTACTTTTCATCAAAATAAAAAGAAAATGGGAGGGGAGACCTGTGCCCACAAGGCTCTGTACAGTGCTCCTATATGTTGCTAAGTAAGAAGAATGACAATATATGGTACTACTCTGGGATGAAACAGACTCTATGGAGACGGTTATCAGAGCAACAAGCTGGTGATGGGCTTCCCTGGGTGAAAATTCTCTACTAGTTCCCAAGAGCCCATGGGATAAAGTCTGAATTCCTTATCATGACAGCCTTAACCATTTATTCTGTTTTCAGTCTAACCTCGCTCGGTCTCATCTCCCTACGCTTGGTTCACTTTTAAGTATTGTTTAATGTCCTTGGATTTTCTAAAACACTATCTAAGCCTTTCCTTTATTCTGAATATCCTTTTTGCTTCTCTCCAATTCTCTGCCAGTAATGATCTAATCTTTCTTTAAGATCTGATGCAAATAAACTGGACCCAAGGAGACTTTCTATGCTACTCAAACGTATTCTAAGAGCTTTCCCCTCTTTTCTGATGTCATTTGCTTATTTTTTGGACCTTTACAGTTTTAAGGAGAGGAGCACATTTTCCTTATCTTTCTACTTTAGTGCTGAGCATAGCAACTGAAATTTATGGGCATTTAGTAAGTGCTGGCTGTTATAAAAGTTGAGCCAAGCATGGTCCAACTCACGAGCATAAGACCTGTGGTGATGTTTAAGGAATTCAAGGCTTGTCCTTGGTTATCTTGTTTTTCTAGTTTTGGATTCCTACTATACATATGAGAAAAGTAGGGCCAGCTCAAGCTGACATGGCCAGTAGCGTCTTGGCTCTATTTCAAATATCCTACTGCCAATCCGATGTTGCTTTCTGCTGCTATGACTCCTACAAGTGCAAAAATACAAAGGGCTCTTCATTGTAGTATGCTAGCATCCCCATGTGGAATCACTTAATGGTTTCCCAAGTGCTCTGTGGATTGAAAGTAAAGCACGATATACACTTCTTTCTTCTTCTCTTAACTGGGTAAGTTAATATTCCAGAGAGAGTTACTTAGGCATAAGGAAAAAATTATTAAGGGAAGTTTAGTTTGCTAAATCTTAGCAGGGTTCAGGAAAATGGTCTCAGAGGTTTTGCCACATATGTTTCTGGCAATCCTAATGACCATTTTTCATGCAATTGGCTAGATCAGGGAAGAATCAATGACTTCATTGTATCTGCAGAAATTCAATAAGTTCTCTTAACCCTGAAAACACATTTATGATAGGAGTTCCCGCTTAAGTTCCTTGCTGTTTCGTCTGCTAATTTAAAAGAAATGGTACACAGAGATATCTGCTCAGTTTTCTAGCATATTTTTTCAAGGACATAGTTTCCCCCAGATTTTCAAGGACAACATAACATGAAAGTTTTTCATCCATTTGAATGAGTGGGTTAATTTTCCACCAGGAATTTGGCTACAGTGAAAACTATATAGCTCAAGTCTAACTTGGTGAAAGTCCAATTTTGTAGTATGTCATAGTTTTCACAAATTCAATTCTCTAGCTACTTGTAAAGAATTTTCTAAGTGGTTTTCCAAAAATCCAATTGGTACACTGTTAGCATAAACAATGACTTTATTGTCTTAGGCATCTAAACTTTGTTCACCATATAGCTTATCATTTCAAGACTATTTTCCTGAAAAATCCGTATTTGCCTATAATCATTCAAATGTCATCTTTTTGTTAACTGCAATTGGTATTGCCTTTGGTAAATGCTTTGCTTTCAATGTATTTGTTCTAAATTTTTATTATGGAAAATTTCAAATGTTTTCAAAAGTACAGATAATAATCTATCATGTGTTCATGGTCCAACTCCAGTAATCATCAGCTCACAGCCGTTTTGATCCTCTCTCAACTCCAACCTAATACCTGCACTTCAGAATTGTTTTGAAGCAAATTTCAGATATATCATTAACAACAGTGAACATTTCTCTAAAAATCTCTTAAAAATAAGTATATCCCTGAGGCGCCTGGGAGGTAAGGCGAATTCTAGCATTGGCCCCCCATTCCAATAGAGCCTTGCAAGAAGCCAGAGGAGCCCCCATGAGGGCAATCATTTTCAACATCCGGACTCCACAGCTCCTCAGGGCTCCACCCAAGAGAAATGTCGATCAGAGTCCCACCCTACGGTGAAGACCATTTTAAGCCCAGGTATGCCTGATCCAGAAACTCAGACACCTGGGGCAGAGCTTCTACTGGCTCTCCCTATGTTCAGCTGATGATCATGAGGCGCTCAGGAGGGAAGGTGAGTTCTAGTCCTGGCCTGCCATTCCCAATAGAGCCTCACAAGAAGCCAGAGGAACCTCCACACCATGAGGGCTACCATTTTCAACATGATGAATGACCTAAAACCTGAGCTGCGCAGGAGGAAGAGAGCGGCATGGAATGCCTTCAAAAACATCGAAGAAATAGTTAAAAAAGACAAAGAACCTCCGGCTCTGGGCACAACTTCTTTTTTTTTTTTTTTTTTTTTGCTTTTTGGGTCACACCCGTGATGCTCAGGGGTTATTCCTGGCTCTGCGCTCAGGAATTACTCCTGGCAGTGCTCGGGGACCATATGGGATGCCGTCGATCGGACCCTGCCAGCACAGGCCGGCCGGCCATGTGCAAGTCAAACGCCCTACCTGCTGGGCTATCGCCTCCGGGCCCCCCAACAACTTCTTGACTCCACCATTCTCCCTGCATTAACATACGCCTCAGATACCTGGGCCATACAAAAGCAGGATGAGAACGCTATTCGAGTCTCCCAAAGAGGAATCGAAAGAGCCATGCTTGGAATATCACGCCTCACTCAAGTGAGAGAAGGAATCCGGAGTTCCAACCTCTGTCGCTATTCCAGAGTCAGGGACACTGTCTCGCTTGCCAAGGCATCGAAAATCAGATGGGCTGGACATGTAATGCGATTTGGAGATGACCGCTGGACTAGAGTCGTTACCGACTGGATCCCACAGGATGTCAAAAGATCATGTGGCCGCCCACCTACAAGATGGTCAACTTCCTTATCAAGACCCTGAACGAATGGTTCGAGGCTCTTAGTATTCCTGAAGCAACCAGATGCCGCTGGGCCACACTGGAACATGATAGGGTAAAATGGAAATATTACTGGTGCCCGCTTGAGCAAATCGATGAATAATGGGATATCAAGTGATCAAGTGATTAGTTATAGTGGTGATTTTTTTTTTCATTTTGGGTCATAGGAGGCGGTGCTCAGGGGTTACTTGTGGCTCTGGACTCTGGAATTACTCCTGGCAGTGCTTGGGAGACCATACGAGATGCCGAGGATGAACCTGCATGAGCGGACATTCCATATGGCCCACGAGTACCACCAGGAATAATTCCTGAGTATAGAGCCAGGAGTAACCCTTGAGTATCACCAAGTGTGAACCAGCAAAAAAAAAAAAAAAAAAAAACTAAAACCAAAAAAACCACCATATCAAAGATTTATAAATCCAATTTACATACAGTAACCAACACCATATCTTTATCTCCTTTAATTAGAAAAAATTTAATATTCAATATTTAGGCACAATTTTCTGTCCAGTAAAGATATCTACATTACTATATGTTAAATTCATTCTTTGATGTTATATCACTGTCTTCCCATTCATTATCGATTTGCTCGAGGGGGGCACCAGTAACATCTCCATATGTCCTGTCTCATGCTAGTAGAGCTAAAGGGTATCTGCTTGCTCCAGGAACATAAAGAGCCTCAAAGCTGCCCATTAGGTCATGGGAATGAGAACTATAATTGTTACTGGTATTTGGCATATCAAATACGACACGGGTAGCTTGCCAGGCTCTGCCGTTGATGTTATATATGACTAAATGTTAATATTTGTATTTTATTTGCTGTTTTCTTTAGATTTCATTTAATAGTTAATGGAATATCTACATGGTCCATTTAAAAGAACTGTATCACCAATTAAAGGATTTTATCACAAATCTGTCCCCTCGACCCTTTACTCTTTTGGTAACCATTTCAACCCTTTTTGTCATTATGTATAACCGTTTGTCTGTTTTAATATTTATTTTATTTTTTTTTTATTATACCACCGTGAGATATACAATTACAAAGATGTTCATGTTTGGTTTCAGTCATACAGTGTTCCAGCACCCATCCCTCCACCAGTGCCCATTTCCCACCACCAATGTCCCCAATTCTCTCCCTCCTCCAGCCTGCCTCTATGGCAGACATTTTGCCTCTCTTCTCTCTCTCTCTCCCTCTCTCTCTCTCTCTCTCTCTCTCTCTCTCTCTCTCTCTCTCTCTCTCTCTTTCTCTCTCTTTCTCCCTCGCCTCTTACACATTGTGGTTAATTTTTTGTCTTATCCACTGTACTATCACATGGGTCAAAAAATGTATGTTGTGCCTTTTAAAACATAAAACATGGGCCGGAGCGATAGCCCAGTGAGTAGGGTGTTTGCCTTTGCACGTGGCCGGCCTGTGCCGGCCCGGATTCAATCCCCGCATCCCATATGGTCCCCCGAGCACTGCCAGGAGAAATTCCTGAGTGCAGAGCCAGGAGTAACCCTGAGCATCGCTGGGTGTAACCCAAAAAAGCAAAAACAAAACAAAACAAAAAAAAACCCATAAAACATGTCAAAGAGGGACCACAGTGATGGTAGAGTGGGTATAGCATCTCTTTCACTGGTTTTTAACATAATTAAATATTTATTTATTTATTTTTATTCATTTTTTATTTATTATTTTAGGGACCACTTCCAGCAATACTCAACTTGATGACTTATTGCTCGGAGGCTAACAAAGCAATATATTAGGAGTTCTGCAAGGCTAGATCTGAATGAGTCATGCCCTAGGCATGTATCACCTGAACCATATTCCCAGCTCTATGTACTTATGTCAAAGTTAAACATGTGCTTTCTTTATTGTATCTCTTATTATTTAGCAAGATATATCGTTTTAAATGCTCTCTTAACATGATAACCCTTCAATGTCTTGTTTTGCAAAACAGGAAGCACAAAAGGAGAGAGAAAGTGACAGACAGAAGAAAATTGACTTCCGTAGAGGCAGGTTGTGGGCGGTAGGTGGAGGGAAATCCCTCCACATTGGTGAAGGGATTGGAAATGTGCAGTGGTGGAGGGATGGGTGTTGGAACACGGCGTGACTGAAGCCCAATCACAAACAGCCTGCTGCATGTTGATTCAATAAAAAAAAGAAAAAAGAAAAATTAATTAATTAAATGTTATCTTAAAATGAGCCCTGAGCACAGAGCCAGGAATAAGGAAATAGAACAAGCCAATAAATAAAAGTAGGGCTGGACAGTTAGAAAAAGAGGCTCAGGCATTTCCTGGCGTGCAGATGACCTGAGTTCAATCCTCAGCACCTCACAGGGTCCCCAAGAATGGTCAAGGATCATTCCCCAGCACAGAACCAGGAATAGCCCCCTAGCACTTCCAGGTGTGACCGCCCCCAACCAACGAAATAACATGGGATAAAGTATTCCCTTATAGTCCTTGTGTTTGCTGTGGGGAGAATCTGAAGAGAGCAATTTCTCTTTGATTTCCTGACAGATGTATCAGTAGTTCCTAATCATTGTAGGATTAGTTATTCTGTTCTGAAGTAAAAGTAACCATCCTGTGAAGACTGTCCGCTTAGCACTTGTAAGAGACTTGCTTTTTCTTCTGATGGGAAAACTGCTTTGTTTACAGGAAAAATGACACCAATAGAAACATCTGGCACTTGTAGTTTTAAATTATTGAGGATTAAGAAAGAATTAGTAGATTTAAAGAAAGAGCTACTGGATTTAAAGAGAAGTTACTGAATCATTTTTTTTCCATCATACTATCACTGATCTATTAGCTAGAAAAATGTAACATTTCCGTGATTCTTTGGGAGCTTTCTTTATTTTTATCAGTTCATTATATATATATATATATATATATATATATATATATATATATATATATCGACTTTTTATCATTTGCAAACGAGAGAGATTTATTGGTTTGGGGCTGGACGTTATTGTGCTTAGAGGCTGCTGATAATGTTGGGAGAATGGAGAGGGGGTTTGCGCCAGGCAGTGCTCAGGGGACACCTAGGGGCAGGGAACAAACCTACTGCAGCTACAGTTCTGTGTGCATGCAAAGCATGTATCCCAACCGCTTGCGTTATCTCCCAGATCCCAGAGTTATTTATTTTCCAGTGAAGCAAAATATTATGTTTTTTTTTTTTGGGGGCGGTCACACCCAGCAATGCTCAGTGGTTACTTCTGGCTCTGTACTCTGGAATTACTCCTGGCGGTGCTCAGGGACCATGTGGGGATGCCGGAAATGGAACCCGGGTTTGCAGCATGCAAGGCAAATGCCCATCCACTGTGCTATCGCTCCGGCCCAGAAGCAAAAGTAGGAAGAGATAGAGAGAAAATATGAAAGAGAGAGGGGGAGAGTGAAACAGAGTGAGGAGAGAGAGAGATAGAGAGACAGAGAGACAGACAGAGAGACAGAGAGTCAGAGAGAGACAGAGAGAGAGAGAGAGAGAGAGAGAGAGAGAGAGAGAGAGAGAGAGAGAGAGAGTTTAACAAAGGTGGTTTTCTAGTAAAAAGGGTTTTTTCCAAACTGCCCTACCTGGGGTTTAATTACTAGAGTGAGACTGAGGGAAGTGCCTAGGATTCTTGAAGGTCTTTTCTATAATCTTAAGTTGACCTATTTAGTCTTCTGAAGCTTCTTTTCAGAGGAGCCTACCACTATTTAAGTGATAACTTGGCTTCTGCATTTAGATAGTATCTTCAGGGTATTTTGGACCTTCTGCCTTTGTAACTTCTTAAATGGTATCATGGTGTGATTTCTTCCATAAAATCTCAACACTAGGGGCCCTGCATGATATATCAATCAGCCTACAACAGAGTTCTTTTATTTCTTTTCTCCTTTATCAAATAATTATTTTTCAATATGTTATTCAGTTTACAAATATTGAAGCTTTCCCTGACTTCAATCACTGTATCACTGTCTTCCTGTTCATCATCGATTTGCTCGAGCGGGCACCAGTAACATCTCAATATGACCTGTCTCATGCAAGTAGAGCCCAAGAGCACCTGATTGCTCCAGGAACATAAAGAGCCTCAAACCATTCCATCAGGTCATGGGAATGAGGTCTATAATTGTTACTGGTATCTGGCATATCAAATACAACACGGGTAGCTTGCCAGGCTCTGCCGTAGCGGTAGCATACTCTTGTAGTCATCTCAAAATCCAGCATTTATTGATGAACCGCGCCACCAGTTGCTATTATTTATTTGTTTATTTATTCATTTTTGCTTTCTGACTTTAATACCAGAGTTAATTTTTCATTGGCAATGTTATTTACGTATGAACCATTTTATGAAATTTTCAAGCAGGTCAAAATTGTTTTAGATAATTTAACATTTCTCCCATAATTGCATTTTAACTGGAGATGGAAATACCACCTAACCTTAGGAGAGTAATGTAGAATTCTCTGATGCTTTCAGGAACTATAGTATTTCATCTTCACAACATCTCGCTTTATGAAGTAACTAGGCTATGTAAAGAAGGTTTGGTTATTTAATATATTGGGTATGAATATTGAGTTCTAAGGATGTTATGGCAGTCTCGGGAATTTTTCAATTCACAGCTTCATCTTCTTAGTATCCAGACATGTTAGGAGTTACAGTGGAGGGGGTTAAGGCTGCTTGTCGGAGAGATCTCACAATGTCATACACAGCAAACAACGTTTTCTAACCACAGGTTTTTAGAGAAAAGACTCCTTTAAGCATAAAAGACTAAAGTATATAAAGTGTGGGATTCAGTGGTACTTAGTATCATTTGTATCACTTGTCTTCCTGGTGTTCATCAAAATGCTCGAGCAGGCACCAGTAACATCTCCCATATGTCCTGTCACATGCTAGTGTAGCCCAAGGGCATCTGCTTGCTCCAGGAACACAAGAGCCTCAAACCATTCCTTCAGGTCATGGGAATGATGTTTATAATTGTTACTGATTTTGGGCATATCAGATACAGTATGGGTAGCTTGCCAGGCTCTGCCATGGAGGTGGTACACTCTCAGTAGTAGGCTATCAAGCTTTACTGATGAACCTCAGCAGAGAGAGATGCTTTTCTCTTAGGTGGAGCTATGAGGAGCTGTTCAGTCCAGATTTTGAGAATGACTGACCTCATGGTGTGGGGGTTCCCCTGGCTTCTTGCTAGGCCCACTGGGATGAAAGGCCATGGCTAGAACCTGCCTAGAACTGTATACAGTGTATAAATGTGAAGGATCCTGGGAAAGACCTGGTCCTACCTTCCAGTATTATCTAAGATTGTATCTAAGGTCTGCACAGCTGTGGGTCTGGAGTGTCTCTCTTCCAGGGTTGCTGGCCCTGGTGGTTGGGAGCTCGCAGCCTAGCCCGCCAACATGGAGGTGGAGGAAGGGAGGAGGAGCCCAAATCCCCAGCGTGGTCCTCCCCTGCATGAGTGAGCAAACCTTGGAGCTACATTGCACTCAGCCAGGGGCTTACCGAGCCATTTGTTGCCCTCCAGAGCTCCATGGGCACCTTCCTCGTGGGGCTGATCCTTGCCTAAATAAGTTTTGTGAGATTCAATTTCTTCTTAGATTCAAGTGAGCTACTAAAGGTGACAAGGACCACATATAATATGTATAATAATAATAATATAATAATAATAATGATCAGGTTACAGCCTGAAACAGTGAAATGTTATAAACATTGAAAGTTATTTTCCCACAGAAATTTATTAGGGCAAAATTAATAACAGTCAATAATATAACAATCAGAACAACCATATGCAATGGCTATTGACTGCACACCAAAAATATCTTACACATGAGAAAATTAAGGTACAAGGTAACTCAGGATCAAGTAATTTCATTAAAATTCTAACCAGTAAATGAATGCTTGGGTCTGAGTTCTAGATTTTTTGGCACACCCAGTGGTGTGTGCTATTCCAAGCTCTGTGTTTGAGCATCTCCTGACAGTGCCTACGAAACCATATCGTGCAAAGAAGGAACCTGATGCAAAGTTTATGTATGCAAAGCAGATTGTAAACTCATCGAGCTATGATTCCGTCCCCTGACCTTGATTTTTCAACCACCATCCTTTACTCCTTTTTATTATTATGTTTTTAGTGTGGGGAACATTCCAGTGGTGTACACGGGTCACTCCTGGCTCTGCACTCAGGGATCACTTCTGGTGGGACCATATGGGATGCCAGGGATTGAACTAGGATCACTAGGATCAACCCTGTGCAAGGCAAGAGCTGTGCCCCTTGTGTTATTCCTCTGGCCCTATACTCCTTTTAAGTAATGCCCAAATCAGAATTTTGTATGAGCATATCTGAGCAGTTATAAAACGTTCTGTGGAATGAAGTATTCTTGAAAATTAAATGCTTATTTGAGAATCAGCAGTGAATAAATGATGTCCATTTTTGCACATTTTTGAGAAAGCAAGAGTGTGAAGCAAGTCACTGCGAGGATCAGGTGCGAGCTTCAATGCCTAGAAATTAGCAGAAGTTTTTCAAAATTGCAAGCTTTGATGTTGGTATGCGCGCATTCATTCATGCAAACCTCAAAAAGACATAATCAGCTCTCTAAGAGGGGGACAGGTGTGGGGTTTTCAGAAACACAGAGGAAACTTAAAGTGATGTGAAACCGGTGGTTTAGCTCTGGTAGTGCAATGGACTCTGAGTTCTCCCCTCCTGAACCCACAGTGACATTAAATATCCCTTAGTCCTGGATTCTCTGACCTGGCATCCTGAGAGTCTGCCCAGCCCATGGGGCAGAGATGTCCCAAGTTAACCTTTGGTTCAAGATATGAACTAAGATGAGACTCGCCCATCACACTAGCCACCATTTTCGCTGTCTGGACGCTGGGAAACTGCCTCACGACCAGTTGAACAGAGCAAAACCAGTTCGAGCCCAGGTAGGCGGCTCCAAGAGGCGGGAATCACTGGGAAGTCGTCAGATGGAGGTGTGGTCACCCTTTCCCCCTCCATTTTGTCGAGCCTGGTGGCTCCGCCCAGGAGCTGCCCGCAGGCCAGCACCCAGAGGCTCAGAAGCAGCTGGGGGAGGCTGGAACTCGGCTCGCGCCCGACCTAGCTGACCATGGAACCCCGAGGAGGGCAGATGGGCTTTGGGAGTGGGCCCGTCGCCTCTGGGGGGGTCCCGGAAGCAGCTGGATGAGACTCGCCCATCACACTAGCCACCTTTTTCGCTGTCCAGATGCTGGGAAACTGCCTCACGACCAGTTGAACAGAGCAAAACCAGTTTGAGCCCAGGTTGCGCGGCCGCAAGCGGCCGCACGGTCCACTAAAATAGTGAAACAGTGATGTATTTTAATGCACTGCATTCCACAAAGAGCAGGAAAGTTTGGTGGGAAGGAGATATAAAGAGGAAAGAAATGACATTCAGAACCCGCAGTGGTTGAGGTGCGGGAGGGGGAGGGAGGTGGGGACATTGGTGATGGGAGATGGGTTAGGGTGGAGGGGTGCTTGTTGGAACACTGTAGAACCAAAACTCTACATGAGCATCTTTCAAGTAAAAAAAAAAAGATATGAACTAAGGGTTCCAGCATATGAAGGATACGGATATACTCATCTTCCAGCTGGAGTCAAAGGCAGGAGAATTCTTATTTTGATGTGTCAGATGAGGATACCCTAAGGGTCTGGTTCATCTGTCAGATGAGGATGCTCTAAGCAAGAGCGCTGACAGGTGAGCCATTAATTAGAGGTTGAATCATTACAAGGATGAGCTGAGTGTGTAGAAGAGATGAATCTCTTCCCTGTCCCTGGAGAACTGTCTCCCGAGGGCTGCTCTGAATGTTGTGCAGTTAATCTCCTTTGGAGAACTGACTTAACTGAGTAAATCAATCTCATCTCATCTGCTAGCCAGTTCTTTCTGAAGGCAGGAGCTTGACCCTGACCTAAACTCCCAGAAGTTATACAGTTATATTCCACATGGTTTTTGTTTGTTTGGTTGGTTGGTTGTTGGTTTGATTTGATTTGGTTTGGATTGGGAGCCACACCAGCTGTGCTCAGGGATTGTGCCTGGCTCTGTGCTCAGTGATCACTCTTGGTGATACTGAGTGACCATGTGGGGTGATGGGAATCAACCCCAGGTCAGCTGCGTGCAAGGCAAACTCCCTTACCTGCTGTACTGTTGCTCCAGCCCCCTCCACATGCTTTTTGCTCACCAAACAGTCGCCCATGTCGGCATAGCAGAAGAGTCCATTGGCTTACAAATTGCTGTTTCTCTCATGTGTTTCTCAGTGAAGAGGCACAGTTCGTTTTGAAAAGTCTCTTTCATTATGAATGCAGAATGGCTTCCTGCTGATCATTTCCCATTTTTTTATGAGACTGCTTTGCTGACACTACTCCTTCTCTGTCAACAGTGTTCAAATACATGCACATGATGGCCTCTACGTGTATGTACTGCAACCCACAATATGTAAGAGAAGGAAAAGAGAGAGAGGGAGAGAGAAAAGAGATAAAGAACCTGCTATGGAGGTAGGTTATGGGAGGGGGAGGGAATTGGGGACATTAGTGGTGGGAAATGGGCACTGGTGGAGGGGGGTGCTGTAACACTATGTGACCGAAACCTCCAAACATGAACAACATTGTAATTGTATATCTCATGGTGGTATAATAAAATATTAGTTAAAAAAAAAGCAGTGCTCAAATACAGGCTGGATCCACTTTAGCTTAAGGCCCTCCGTAACCTGTGCTAGCTCAGTGTTCATTCAGGAATCCTCTTTACTCATTTGCTTCCATCCTGTGAACTTCTCTCGTAGGCTTCAGAATCCCTGGGGCTGCATGAGAAGACGCAGAATCTCTTTTCTAGCTAGAAAACTCTTCCACAGTATGTGTGCATGGGGGGTGTGGGGGGGGGTAAGTTCACAGTCACACTTCACAGACACTCAGAACTCATACAGCCAGAGGACTTCTTTCATTCTACTTTCAACTAAAAGCTCAAGCATAGAACAACAAAGGTTCCCAGAGAGAAAGATCAGGACCCAGCTCTCTGGGAAGATGTGCGCCATGAATACCCGTTAAATGCCATCATTTAGTTTTCTTTCATAGCCCTGTGCTCTGTTTGTTATGGGTAATAGTCACAGATCACACTACAGAAATATTCAGATTGTTCAAAAATGAATGCAAAGTCCTAATAAACTGTATTCTGTGACTAGGTCCCTCTTGATGGCTTCCCTTTCAGAATTTCTTCCTATATTTTTCCCTCCTCTAGAGCGTATCTACTTTAGGAAGTGTGCAGAGAAAAAAGCCTGGTGGGAAAAGTGTATCAAGAGATAATGATACGTCCCTATGGAAAATATTCTGGGGCAAGCAGATTTGGAGTTTTACTGTTAAGCTAACATTAGATTACCTATCCTAACAAGATTTAAGCATCTTGTTTTTTCCTAAATGCTCTTCCATTTGTGTAAAACAGGGGGAAAATATGACATCTAACCCTTTCTTCCTAAGAAAATAATCACCATCCTCCAAGCTTTGCCAACAACAATCTTTTTTCTCTCCGTTTTTTCCATTTATTATAGGAGCTACTGTATCTGCAATTTGGGGAAACCATGACCCTAACTGGGATGTTTGTTTGATTTTGCCTCCAGCAAAAGAGCTCTTTGTGTGTGTGAGATATGGGAATACGTGGAGTGTGTATGTATGTGTGTGTTGTGGAAATGTGTGTTCCTTTAGGGCAGGGAGATTATTCGAATTGTAAGAAATCATTAATGATGTTTGCAGGGAATGGATTGTTTACTTTGATTCCTCAGACCATCCATAGACTGTTACTGTTAGTTGTTTTGCAGTAAAGAATATATAAACTACCACTTAAGCTTCTCTTCTACATCTACTCTATTTAACATTTGTCATTTGCTAAATTAATAATTTGCTTATAATTTTGTTGAGTAGGATTTGTTAACTTAAGTTGTGCTTTTCCAAAGATAGCTTATTTGTATTTAAAAATAAACAAGTAGAAAATAGGGATAAGAATTGTACCTTGGTTTAACAAGTGAAAATTCTGTGCTTATTTGGAATTCTGAAATTAAGGAAAAAAAAAAAAAAAAAGAAAGAAAAGGGGAAAAAAAACTAAGTGGAAAAAGTCCCAGAGAGGTCCTTCATTTTCTGCAGCTGTTTGTGGAGTAGTATGGGACATTTTCTTGCTATCTCAGGTAAGCAGCCTACATAAGAAAAATTCTAATTTTTGTGGTAAAAAAATCTTTACTTTCTATTTTCAGAGACAGAAATAAAGGTGGGGCTTGTTGATATCCTTTAGGTTGCAAACTTAGTGGAAATAAAACAAAACTTTTGCGCATAAAATAAGTACATGTTTTCAAACAACTGAATGCAGGCACAAGTGAGAAAATCTGAAGATCAGTAGAATATATGAACGCTCGTTCTCTGTGTTCTTATGGTTTTACAAGATGCTGCCACTGGAGAAAATTAGGCAACTGGCAAATGGAATTTTTCTGTAGAACTTCTTAGTGGCAAATGAATTAGCAATCATTTCATTTAATTTTTTAGGTAACAACAGAAGAAACTATCACTTTAAAACAAAAGTCATGTAACATATGTATTTGTGTGTGTGCATTTTTTGTGACTTTTTTTTTCTGGGAGGACACACCCAGCAGTGCTCAGTGCTTCTGTCTCCGCACTCAGAGATCACTCCTGGTGGGCTTGAGGAATGGACCATGTGGAGTACTATGGCTTGATTCTAGGTTGGCTGCATACGGGCAAGAGCCTTATCGCTGAACTATCTCCCAGCCCCTAATATTTGTAAATTTGAAAGTAGCATAATTAAAAGTATTCGTAAGATAAGTATTTTTTTCTTTGCTAATTCTCCTCAAGTTAACAGTATATTATCATATGGGGCCAGAGTGATAGTCCAGTGGGTAGGAGGATGCCTCTCAAACAGCCAACTGGGGTTTTGATCCCCTGCATCCCTTTTGGTCCCCCGAGCACCTCCAGGAGTAATTCCTGAGAGCACAGTCAGGAGCAACCCCTGAACATTGCCGGGTGTGACGAAAAAGACAAAAAAAAAAGTCTGTATGTTGTCGGGGAGCACCTCCAGGGTCCCCAACAGTGTCGGGAAGCGAGTTCCCTTCTACCTCCAGGCCGGGGGGAATGGATGAAGACTCAGAAATCCGATGCAGTTTTAAAAGGGCTTTACTATCACAGGATCCAATATACAATCCAAGAGCAGGGAAAACCTCCGGACTCTGGGTTCCCAGCTAGGCCCCAGCCAGGTGTAGGCCAAGATGGCTGCCACCACGTGTTGAGGCCCAACAGAGAATGGAGAGGAAGGGGAAGCAAAACACCAAGGGAAGCCGAAATGGCAAAAGGGGAAAAAAAGAGAGCGATTCTTTCTTCTTACAGCTTATTTTATAGCTAGAAATCCGCCCAAACTCCAGCCCAGCCCATTCTGGGCTGGGCTATCTAGAGATGAAAACAGGAAAATAGCTCTATAGAATGTAGCAACTTCAGGAGACCATCTGGTTGTTTACAAGGGCCCAGAGCTAATTAAAAGCCTCCTAGCAGAGCTGGGAGAAGCTATAAGCTAAATGTAACTTCCCCTGGCAGGAAGGATCAAATGCCCTCAGGTAATTTCTCCCAGCACCTCACCTAATATCTTGAGCCAAGATCTGCCTGGAATTGCCTTTATAGGGTATACAAGGGGGTTTCTGAGATGGCATGTCTCTGTACCAAAGACTAATACTAATGCCAGTTAAATATTTCTCCAAGCCTTCACAAGAGTCTCGTCTACTTCACGGTAGTTTTGTGTTTTAGTTGCCTTTGAGTTATCAGGGAGCCATGCTTGCTTGCTTGGAGGCAAACAGCATTTCTCTCTGGTCTCATTACTTAGAGATCCAACGTGGCCAGGCAAATATGCTGGTAAGATCTAGCTAGTCCCACGATGCTTGTGGTAGCATGAGAGAATATTTATACCAGCCAGTACAGAATACATGGTCAGATAAGACTGCCACATTCAAACTACCCCCTATCTATGAAGTGACCTGCAGGAGGCAATCCAGGGCAGATGCAGAGGCCTAGGCTTTTAGGTGTCCTGCAACAGTATATCATCATAGTATTCCAAAATAAAGCAAACCACGATTTGTAGGTTTAGAAGCTAAATTACAATGAGAAATATGAAGACAAAGCTTTATGTAATTTATTTTGAAGATGCATTTTACTCTTTCCACTTATAGATACAGCTGAAACTTTTATAACTCTGGAAAATATGGTAGATCTAATGACTATGGTAAAGACCTATGCTAGCTGTAAGAGCCAAGTATACTTGATTTTCAGGATAAAAAGTATTTTAAGAATAATTATTAAACAAATGGGATCTCATCAGATTTAAAGACTTTACAGAGATAGAAAGTACCACAAATCCAAAATGCTATCTTACAAACTGGAAGGAAAGTTTTGCACATCACACATCCCACAAAGGGTTGGGATAGCCAAAACACTGGAAGAGGATGCGAGCAGTCGTAAAGCAGGTCAAAACATGTAATATATACTGTCTCACATGCAGCTGACTCAGGTTTGACTCCTGGCACCATGTATGGTCCTCTGAACTAGCCAGGAACAATCCTTGAGTGCAAAGCTAAATATAAGTCCTGAGTACCACTGGCTGTTCCCTCATCCCACCGAGGAAAACCTCAGAAAATACAGAAAGAATTCACTAACTCAATAACAACAACAACAAAGCAAACTACTTACAAAAAAAAAGGAATGAACGACTTAGGACATCCCTCTAAGCAAGGTAATAAGACATAGAGATGACCCACAGACACACAAAAAAGTGCCTAGTATTACTTATTCCTAGGAAAACAAATGCAAAAGACCTATTCCAAATCACTAGAAAATCAAATGTTGATAAAAATGTGGAGAAAAAATTAATTCTGCTTTGCTATCGGTAGGAATGAAAATTTATACATCTGTTGGAAAATAGTACAATAATCCAATAAAATAAGAAAGAAAATACAATATGGCCCAGCATTGCCATTCCTATGCAATATCAAAAATATGTAAGCATTAATTTGAAAGGACATTAACAATACCCTAAGTGATTGCTGTTAGATGGCAGTATAAATACGTTGTCGGACGATATTCTATGGAATACTACTCTGGTGGTGAGATCCACTAGGATCTCACCATTCTACAAAGAAGTGATCATTGATGTCAAAAAGAGGGGTTCAACAGGGTGATACCATCTCACCAAAACTCTTCAGTGCCACCCTCGAGAACATCATGAGACAATTAGAATGGGAAGGAATGGGAGTGAAGATAGATGGTCAGCAACTACACCCACCTCCGCTTCGCTGATGACGTCGTTCTAATAACACCAAACATTAGCCAAGCGGCACAAATGCTGGCTGACTTTGACCGAGAATGTGGAAAGGTAGGTCTACAGCTGAATCTGAAGAAAACTATGTGCATGAGAAATGAACTAGTTCCTGGAGGCCCCATTCACTCTCAAATGGAACAAACATCTCTGAATGCAGCAGTTATGTGTACCTAGGTCGAGAAGTCAACATGATGAACGACCTAAAACCTGAGCTGCGCAGGAGGAAGAGAGCAGCATGGAATGCCTTCAAAGGCATCGAAGAAATAGCTAAAAGGACAAAAGGACCTCCGGCTCTGGGCACATCTCTTCGACTCCACCGTTCTCCCTGCATTAACATATGCCTCAGAGACCTGGGCCCTCTGAAAGCAGGATGAGAATGCTATTCGGGTCTCCCAGAGAGGCATCGAAAGAGCTATGCTTGAATATCACGCCTCCACTCAAGTGAGAGAAGGAATCTGAGTTCTGACCTCCGTCGCTGTTCCAGAATCAGTGACGCTGTCTCGCTTGCCAAGGCATCGAAAATCAGATGGGCTGGACATGTAATGCGATTTGGAGACAACCGCTGGACTAGAGCCGTTACCGACTGGATCCCACGGGATGTCAAAAGATCACGTGGCCGCCCACCTACAAGATGGTCAGACTTCCTTGTTAAGACCCTGAAGGAACGGTTTGAGGCTCTTCGCATGTTCCTGAATCAACCAGATGCCATTGGGCTACATTGGCACGTGATAGGGTCCAATGGAAATATTACTGGCGCCTGCTCGGCAAATCGATGAATAACGGGATTCAAGTGATCAAGTGATCAAGTGACTACTCTGCCATTTCAAAGGATGAAATCTTGCTTTTTAGGGACAAAGTGGATAGAATTTGAGATTATGACATTATGTGAAATTGGTAAGAAAGTGAAAGACAAATGCTGTGTAACTTGATCACTTCATTACCCAGAGGCTAGGCAGAGCCTGGCAAGCTACCAGTGATGTATTCGTTATGCCAAAACAGTAACAATAATGGACCTCATTCCCAACGAATGGAGATGTTACTGTGGTCTGCTCAAGCAAATTGATGAACAAACGGAAGACAAGTGATACAAATGATAAACCAATGATGAACCAATAATAAAATAAAAAAAAAATACTGGGGTTTATGATTCCAAGACAAAACACAGTAATTTAATGGAATGTAGGCTTGAATGAAAAGACAATAGTTGTATATTTAAATGGCGTCTATGGTGGTAGATGAAGAAGTTTAGAAAAAGTAAAGTCTATCACCATTTGTCACTTGACTTTCCATTGTTCATCAATTTGCTTGAGCGGGCACCAGTGAGTCTCCATTTGCCAGACTCAAGCTTAATTTGCAACCCTGGAAGTGATCCAGACCCATCCACTTCAGACCCACAGCTGCGCTGCTCTGCCGGGCCCCATGTGGAAGCAACCCATGGAGCTGACCTCCCAGTAAGGGGCTTGGCCATCCCCTGGCCGAGTCCAACATGACTCCAAGGGTTTGCTCTCATGAGTGGGGGGAGAGACCATGCTGGCTGGATTCGAGTGGAGTTTTGGGCCCTGCCCTTTCCTCCGCCTCCATGCCAGTTGCCCCCGGAAGAGAGAGACCCACCCACGCCAGACCCATGTCCCTTTGGCGTGCCGGCGCCACGCCATATATTTTTATAGGATACTGAATTTTGCATAAGGTTCTTCCCAATTTCTTTCACATTTATACATAGTAAACATTTATAGACATGTTTTAACTGATACCAGTAAGCCTGGCAAGAAGCCAGAGCAAACCACACATCATGCAGTTAGTCATTCTCAACATCCAGACTCTATAGTTCCCTCAGAGCTCCATCCAAGAGAAAATCTGATCTTCCCCCTTTAAGTTTCATCATTAAATGCTCGGGCTGAGAGCCTTCTACTGAGACTATAGCACCTACACGTAAAGCCTGGCAAGCTACCGTGTTTTTATTTACTTTTTATGCCAAAGACTAGTAACTTTTATGGACCTCAGTTCCATAACCTGAAGAATGGTTTTGGCTCCTCCTGTTCCTGTAGCAAGTAGATGCCCTTGGGTTGCTCTTGCTTGTGACAGGACTAATGGAGATGTTACTAGTGCCCACTCCCGAGCAAATCGATGAACAATGGGAAGACAGTGATACAGTGATACAAGTGATACATTACATATATATATATATATATATATATAT
>JAJIBD010030439.1:0-17929 GCA_021461705.1 Cryptotis parvus | reverse complement strand
GGATATATGTGAATTCTCTAAGCACATATTGGAAATTTTTACTTAAAAGAATGTCCCAACTATTTAAAAAGCTTAGATGCTGAGAGAGGGGGAGATTGTCTTTAGAAAAAAGAATAATATCGGTAGAAGTAGAAATGAGATACTTTAGCTTGACCATTCTCTAAGATTTTGGCAATTCCTAAAAATAAGCAAATTGCTATCAAGCCTACTCCACTTTTTTTTGGGGTTAGGTACTTATATATGCAGATATCAGACCTGGGTTTTGAGAATTCTGCTTTCTTCCATGGCAAATCATTGGAGCTTTCGGAAAATTGCTTAGACTACAGCTGGTAAAAATAAGTATCTGATTCAGTGATATGAGTGTTGGGCCTTACTACCATGTATCCAAAAGACAATTCAACAGGAACTGAAAGCTTCTGGATCTAAGTGGCTTAACGAGATATGAGTGAGGGTTTTCCAACATAAAAAACAGGTTCTGGGGAGCTGAAAAAAATGAGGTCTAAGTGCCGGCTCCTGAAATCTTAATATTCTATACTTTAATTAGCACTTTTATCGGTAGTTGTAATGTTTTTGTCGAAGTTGACAGTTAGGGATGGAGCTAGATGTAAATGGGGAGGTATCGGGAATGCCTGGTAGGAGGGAGTATTGGGGGGAGCCTGGTGCAGCAATTTATGGTTGAATTACATCGCGTTGGGCTAAGACAGAAACTATCATTGGCTTTGTAAATAATGAAGCTCTTTAACCAGAAATATTTTTAAATGATGTCCGATGCTCTTTTAGAGTTACTGTATATAAAACATATAATGCTCCACATACCATGCCAAAGCACAAAGGGGAAAATTTGCTGTCTAATCAAATACCAATTTCAAGATTTAGAAGCTTTAAGATTTCGAGGATAAGTATTAGACTTCCTTCTACATTATTTATGGCTCAATCTATTTTTTTGCTAGGGCCAATCATTATCCCCCCTCTGCTTCCTTTGCTCTTGATGCGGGGACCTGGGCGCACCAACACTATTTTTCTTTTGTGCTGCTCACTGGGGACTCCCCACACTTTTGAGTTATAATTGCCATTAAAAGGCTCACAGGGGTTATCCTCTTGGCTGCGAGTATTTATCATCTTGAGTTGGAGGAGAGCTCATCAGGGTTGAACACTTTTATAGCTGTGCTTATACACCTTACTCTACCATAGAGATATTCTGTTCACAGCATGGCGGGAGCTCCAGATAGCACAATGTCAGGGGGCCATGCTCAGCTTATTCAAATTTTGGTAGGAATCAATTTTTCAGATTTCAAAGGGAGGATGATTTTTATGATTAAGTTACTGCTGGACCCTGAATCTCCTGGGTTTTTCTATGAATTTTTAACTAGATGAAACCGCCATTTAAATTTAGCTACTTTTGGTATCATGCTTTGGATTGTATAAATTTGTTACGAGTGTTAGGGTTTATTGAACTTCAAAACATCAGTTTTCTAATTATGAACAGACAAAGAGGTTGTTACCCACAAGAGCATTAAGTTTTCCTCCCATGTAGTCTATGATAGCAAAAGGTAGGAGGAAACTATTGAGAAAAAGGAGATAGCTGACTGTTGCTAGCAACCTTTGTTGGCAGAAAATGTAAAAAACAAGACTCCATGTAGCTTCTAAATTTAGGGAAAATTTTAGAGAATTATTTATATTCCTCCTGAAAGATTTGTTTTCAGACCATTCATTTTTATAACTGAAGTACTTAATCTCTTGTTTTAGGGATAGTTGTAATAATTATATAACATTTTATCATTTAAAGAGTTAATTTTTTGAGAGTTTCACTGAGCTATATGTACTTGAGGGAAGACACTTTTAATTTTTTATTTAAATAAACCTCAGAGTCTGTATCTTATATATGAGCTTCCTGGTTATCTATGTCTATCATCAAGTAAAAAATTTTTCTGTTGTTACATTATATAGCAGCTGGAAATAGAAGGACATCCCAGCTTGTCATTATTGGAGTTATAGTTTCTTTTAGGTTCAATCAGTTAATCTTAAATTGGATAAAAGTGAAAGTCTTGGGAAACCTTTTTGTGTGTGTAAAGCTTGAACTCGTGATATCTTGTGTGTTTTTTCTGAGAAGCTGACTTGTTTCAACATGATGGGAAGTGTTAGCCAACAAGGTGGAGTTCTACAAGGAGGGTAATTTTGTAGACCTCATTGTAGTGAGCCTGAGAGCGATCTATTTCTCTCCTATCTTTAAGTTTCCTTAGTTTTTGTTGGTCAATATAAATGTTAGGTTTTTTACTTCCACCAGACTCCAAGATGGATTATATGTGCAATAAGTTTTGAGTTCACCTGAACTTGTCAAGGTTGGGAAGGGAAGCAGCAGTTAGAAAGGGGATCTCATGACACTAGTAAAGAATAGCAGAAACTCTCATGGTGGTAATGTCATATTAGAATTAGTTTATTCATGACACACTTTATCATTACCAGTATTAGGAAAATTACTAAATCATAGTGTTTCACTAAAAAACTAGGGAAATATTGCATTGTATATATCAACAATAAATAAAGAAAAAACAAACCAAAAAGAAAAAATACCATTTAAAAATTTTTGTTCAAAAGCATTAAGAGTCTAGAGAGAAAATTGTAATGGGAAACAAAAGGCATATGCGTAAAATTATGAATTGCTATTAGGAAAAATTGAGAGTAAAAAGAAATAACTTCGAATGGAGAATATGCATGCCTAATGGAATACTATTCAGCTATAAGAAAATATGAATTTTTTTTTTTTTTCTTATAAAGAAAAAATATGGTTTTTACTACATTGATGGAATTAGGAGTCATGTTGATTGACATATGTCAGAGAGAGAAGGGAAAATATCAGATGTTCTCATTCATCTGTGGTATGTGAAGAACTAAAAGCAAAAAAATAGAAGTTTCTAACAAAGGCAAAACAAGAAACCCATGGACTCTGAAAACAGAACCGGGGGGTTACCAAGAGAGAGGGTAAAGAGTAAGATGGGTGAGGGATGGAAGAAACAAATATTCATACTTTGGTATTGGTGTGGGTATAAATTTGTATAAAAAAAGCACAAACATCAACTTACATTTGTAACATTAACTAGAGCGTAAACCATGGTGCCCTCAATTTAAAGATGGATGAACTTAATTGAAGTTTTTTTTTTTTTTTGTTTTTTTATTTCATCTGTCCTCAGACCTACCACAGAAACACAACCTTTTCCTAAAATCTTGGGTCACTTTGATTGAAATCAACTTAGGGAGGGGTTTGAATTTTTTCACCACACCACACCACATACACCTCTTGGCTTTGGTTGCCTTTGTCCATCCTTCCCATTTTTCCCTGCTTCTCTGAGCTGCTGCTCAACTCCTACCATTTGATCTTTGCTTTAACATATCTACCCAACCCTTAGCCTCTGCTCTGTGGAGGGTTGTGAGGTATGATGTCCATCTTTGGACCACTGACTTGGGGAGGGAGTCCCTATAAACTTATCCTGCCAGGATATCCTGCTAGGACAAGCTATAAATCTTTTCATGCTGGAGTGTCTGGCTTCTCTCTGGTGTTGTTTAAAGAATACCAAAGCCCTTTATTCAGTCATTTGACTCCCTGACCCACCAGATTCAAGAAAAGTAGACATATTATTCTGTCCCGGGGCACTTAAGATTTATTATTTGGGTGCAAGTAATGCTTGGTGGTACCATTTTGGCTTACTTCCAGATGCTAAGTGGCTGAGAGGGCTCAGTAAGAAAAGGATCCAGGAAGGAATGAAGGGAGGGAGGGACAAAGAAAGGAATAAAAAGGATAGGAAAGAGAAGAGACTTAAATGCCCCTTTTCTGCTCTGTCAGTGAAGGAGCTGAATGTCACACAACTCTAGGACAGCATGACACACTTTATATTGTCCTCTTTGAGGACTTTTTCTTTTCTATCCCTGCCCTCAGATGTTCTTTTCCACAATCTGGCTTTCTTTTTATTAGGCTTTCTTTTTGACCCCTATGCTCCAAATGTCACTCCTGCTCAGAGAGACATTTTCTGATTCTACATGACATCTTATCCTATTTATCTATGCCTGACACACATTATGCAGGAGTTGCCTGTTTTTTTTTCCAACAATGTCAGCGGGGTCTTCGCTGCCATATATTTAACTTATTTTTCCTCAAGAACCAGTCCTGGCAACATAAATGAAAGCTCAAAATAATATATAAAAATCAAAATGAGAAGGCTTGCATTTTTTTTTTTTTCTGTGGAGCTTATTGATAACTCAGGATTAACTTTATTGGTTTAAAATAAAAAAAAAGGAGACTAACATTGTGTGTTCTGTAGTTTTGTAACACCAAAACTGGGTAGATGCTCCTTTATTTGTAGTTCCACTGTCTTATGTATCCTTCCCTATTATAAATCAATAAAAGGATAATTGCTGATAACTGAGATATTGGGGCTATGGACTTTAGATGGCAACCTTTTGTATGGTATGGGTTTTTAAGAAATAGTGGTTTGGTCCATATGAGGGAGCAAGACAACTGGTAATCATTCTATGGGCTCTAACCCTCATGAGTTACCACCTCTAAGTAAGAAAGTCATCTATTGATTCCAGCTCATTTGAGGGTCTCTCTCACGACGTTGGAAAGATACATGTTGTTAGACAGATGACTAAGTAAGTTTGACAAGTTGATAAGGAAATACAATATGATCGGAGTCAGTTATTAAATGTAGAGCACCATCTGACTTGGGGTTTGAGGTCAGTACTATAAAATGCCCCTTTTGTATTTTTATCAAGCTCATATTTCAGTAGATAAAAATCTAAAAAAGGACGTTGTGTAGCACTATAAAAGTTGAAGTTTCTATTGGAGCTTTCTGAAGGATTTGAGATTTAATTGTGTGGAGGGGTTACCAAGGGTATTCTCTGTTTGCATATTCAAATGAGTGAGTGTTCTTTTCTCTTTTAAATCGGATTTTTTATTAAATCTACATACAGTACAAAACAACTTGTCAGGAGTAAAGTAAAAACTAATATTTTAATAATCTCCTGACATACTACCTGGAAATCTGGTACTAGTTGACTGTTACTTTTCTTATTTTTGCATTCTCATATACCTTTCTTGTCTCAATTGCCCTGTATTATATTCATGCACTGTCGGGCGCTCTCCGTGGGTCCCCGACAGTGCCGAAAGCTGAGTTCCCCTTCTACCTCCGGGCAAGCAGGAATGGATGAACTTCAGGAATCGATGCGATTTTTAAAAGAACTTTACTTATCACAGGTTCAGGGCATACAAATCAGCAAAAGGAAAAAACCCGATGCTTAGGATTCCAGGCTAGAACCCAGCCACGTGTAGGCCAAGATGGCGACCACCACGTGTATAACTTCAAGGGAAAAAGCTACAAGAGGCTAGATTCCACCGGGAAGAAGAAGCCCGGGAGAGCGGGGGAACCGGCTAGTTTATATGCAACTCAGACCTTCCTCCCATTGTTATGGAAGCAGGAGGGAGGGGTCCAAAAGCCTAGGGGTAACCCCTCCCTGCATCTCACCTAGGGCCTTTACTGTGCTAATGTTTTGAGCCGGAATGCCTTTGAAATGTAGAGAAGGGGGGTTTCTGAGATGGCATGTTACTGTACCAAGATCAACCCCACCAATGCCAGTTAAATATTTCTCCAAGCCTTCACAAGTCTCCTCTACTTCATTGTAGTTTTATATTTTTGATCAGGGAAGCCATGCTTGTTTGTTTGGAAGCAAACAGCATTTCTCTCTGGTCTAATTACTTAGGTGTCCTTACGTGGCCGGGCTAATATGCTGGTAAGATCTGGCTAGTCCCACGATGATTGTGATAGCATGGGGGAGAATATTTATACCAGCTAGTACAGCATACATGGTCAGATAAACTGCCACATTTAGACTATCCCCTTATCACGGAGTGATTTTCGGGAGGCAATCCAGAGCAGGATGCAGCGGCCTGGGAGTCCCCTGCAAGTTAATGCACCTTCCCTTAAACTTTGTGATATGACATCTGAGGGGACATCTGGAATATCTGGCAGCTCTCAGGCACTCCTCAGGAAAGTCAGATATAAGATAGAAGGGTTTCCCCAAATAACAAGTAAATCGAAGTCTCAGGAAGATTTATCAAAATGGCAGAAAAACTTGCCTAGCTTAAATGAGATCCTGAATCTTCGGAGTAGCATTAAGCATTGAGTGGCCATAGTGGACCCCAGGTAACACTGGAAGTAGCCTCTATAAATAAATAAATAATAAAATTAATAAATTAAAAATCTTTTTCTTTGTTTTTTTATTAAAACCCCTTGATTTTTAAAAAAGTTTTTTCATAAATGCAGTAGTTAGAAAGACTCCTCATCCAACACTAATCCTAAAACCAGTGTATTCCCACCACCAGAGACCTTTGGTTTTTCCCCACCACCCCTTATCCCCATGCTTGCTCTCTGAGTTGGCACCAGTTATATTGACCAAAAACCCCCATCTAAGGCAATGGTATTAATAAAGTCAGGTAACTTTATTTTCTGGTTTTTGTATAGACTTATATGGCCAATTCTGTTTCTTGCATTGATCATCTGAGTTTCTAGAACTTGGGTTAGTTTTCTACTAGTTTGATATATCATGTAAGCTACTTTGTGGCCACATGCCAGGGGGAGTCAGTAGCAACTGTGCCCCCATGAGTCAGTGTCTCTGGATTATAGCCTGTCCACTGGGCCATGAGGGACATGAGGTGGTAGGGACCGAGCTCCATCTTCATGGAAGCCCAGTAACTTTTAGCCACGAGACCTGCATACACTGGACTTGAAATCATCTTCTCTCTTGGGTGGTGCTCTGACGGCTCGGCTTGAGATTGACTTCTCTGGGTGGACTCCGACAAAAATGTGGAGTCTGGAAGTTGAAAAATGGCTGCCATTATGGTGTGGGGGGAGGGGTTCCACTGGTTTCTACAGAGGCCACCTGGTTCCCATCTGAAAGGCCCAGTGAACCTGCCTACAAACTTCGGGATATTGGCCATGATCCAGAGATACTGACATTTGGGTCAGAGCTGCTACTGGCTTTCCCCGTGCTCAACTGATCGTGAGAGTCCCTGGAGGGAGGGTGGGGTTCTGGTCCTGGCCCTTCACCCCAATAAGAGCCTCAGAAGAAGCCAGAGAGAACCCCCCTGCACCATAATGGGAAGCCAGATTTCAATGTCCAGGCGCCACTGCTCGTCAGAGCCCCACCAAGAGAAAGCCAATCTCAAGCCCAGCTCATCAGATCCACCCAAGAGGAAAGCAGATTTCAAGCACAGGTATGCGATCTAGGCAACTATAGTCACTGGTCTTCCTTGGAGATGGAGCTAAATAGCTCCTTTGAAAACTATGATCTGAATTGTTAAAAGAGATGGTCAATAGTTTCCAGAATGGTTTCAATTAATTTTTTTATTTAACTGAAGAACCATCAGTTGCAAAGTCATTGATAGATGTGTTTTGGGCATGCATAATTTACGACTCAATACCACCAGCATAGTCAACTTCCTTCCACCAGTGTTCCCATACTCCCTCATGCTGCTCCTACTCGCCACCCCTGACAGGTACATTTCAAAGTTCCATGGTTGTAGTTTAAATCTTATGTTTGCAGTATTTCTTTTGGTTTGTTTTTGGTGATTCTCAGGGAGTTACTCCTGACTCTGCACTCAGAAATTACTTCTAGAAATGCTTAGGGGACCATGTTATATTTGAAGATAGAATCATGCCAGCTAAGGTGCAAGGCAAGCATTCTTACTGTACCATCTCTCCATCTCATAATATTTTCGGTGTTGTTAGGAGTCTGTATGCTTTTTTTTTTTTTTTTAAGATATAATTGTACCATCTCTCTCACATCATTGCTACATTCAAGGTCTCTTGCCCCCTAGAGAAGCCCCCATTGCTTTCCAGTCCTCATCTTTTTTCAGTCCCCCATTAATTTCTTTCCTTCACTCCCTTATTTCTCTTCCCTATTAGGTGTCAGGAGCTTTATCTAACATCCCTCCCTTTCTACATTACATTTCCTTGTCTGGCTATTCTATATAACACAGATAACTAAGAGGTTGCATCCTATGTTTTGTCTTCTTCTTATGGCTTACTTCACTCAACATCATATCATCCAGTTTCAACCAGGTTGTGAACAATTGCATACTTTCATCTTTTCTGCTTTGCTGGCCCTTAATTAGAATAACTTAATTTTTATTCTTTAAAGTTACCCTTGTCTTAGATTATGGCAAAAGGCCAAAAGTTGGGAGTGTTCTCTTTGTGCAGAGTTAGATAACCACTGCACAGAAAAGTTATTGATTTTGCTAGAGATTTGTACATCAGACCATAATAATCAGCTATTATGCTTTAAGACTTTTCTGTCTGAGTGCAAGAGTCCAGAAAAGAAAAGATCAGATACAAACCTTCCAGCGTTTTTTGTGGTTTTGGTGTGGGAAATCTGTTCTATGTATGTTGAAAAATACTCTTTATTTAAAATAAAAATTTAATTAATTTAAGTAGGCAAAAGCAAAAAATTGTTCAGCATACAATTCAGAAGTTGAAACTTGGGGCGGGGCTTGATAGACCAGGGTAGGCGTTTGCCTTACGTGGCCGACTATGCCGGCCTGGGTTAAATCCCGGCATCACATATAGTCCCGAGCACCGCCAGGGAATAATTCCTGAGTGCAGAGCCAGGAGTAACCCTGAAGAGCATTGCCGGAGCGCGACCAAAAAAGCAAAAAAAAAAAAAAGAAAAAAACTGATTACATATAACAAATCCCCAAATTAATAAACATAGACAATTTTTGTGTGAATATTTTTTTATGTTCAATCACAAGGGCTCTGGGGTACATTGGAATGTTGTCTAAAAATTTATTAAGCTGTTTGTTGTTAGTTGAGACTAACTGTGTTACTGTGTTTTAAGGGGTTTGAAAGTTGACTTCTATGTTGCTTTCCCATCTAATTTGGTGTTCTATTGGAAAAGTTTACATTTCCTTGTCTAGCTATTCTATATAACACAGATGATTAAGATTATCCTGTTTGTCTTCTTCTTATGGTTTATTTTTCAGGAACAACATCATATCTAGTTTCAACCAGGTTGTAGCAAATTGCATGCTTTTTCATCTTTTCTTGCAGCTATTTCTTCAGTATTGAGACGTGGATGTTGTGCAGCCTTCAGGATCTATGATCTTCGACAGTTCATTGATATAAGGTGACTATGGAAGGTGTATGAACAGAGGTTTTTGCCAGAAATACACTTAGGGGAGAGGTGGAAGAAGGCTACCCAATCCAACTCTGAGAAACACTGCCATAGTTCTCCTCCCGGACACCGGTACCTGACATTATTCATAGTTAGACATTTTGTAGAGAAGATTCTAGTGATGGTGGATTTGAGCACTTGCATGGCTGTAGGAGTGGGATGTAGTTGTGGTTTGCAGCCCACCTGCCTCCTGAAAAATACTGGAAGTACCATGGGGGACCAGTGTTCCCATGAATTTGCTTGCAGCGAAGTTTGCATCTCCTCAGAGATTTAGTCAGGAATCCACTAGAACTTGGACCTGCAGATGACTTAACATCTAAAAGCTAATTTTTAACTTAGTCATATTCACTCCAATCTGCTCTTCACACAGTAACCTGAGTAGCGTCAAAAACAATCCAGATGGAGTCATTATCATAGCCTTCCAAACTCTTCAGTGTCTTTCTAGATACAGCCCAATATATTAAAAAATATGGCTTTTTCCCATATGCCTGTCTAACGAACTTCTCTCAACTCTCACACAGAATGCTTACTTGCTCTCAACAATCCTGCCTTTATCTTAGGATACATACTGTTTCTTCCATTTTTTTATCTACTCCTTCATCTGAGAAAATCTTAATCATCCTTCATTTCAGGCTGGGGTAGTTTCCACTTTCCTCTGTGCTTTATGCAGATCAGGTATAAAGTGTGATAAGTTGGGGCGGAGGCGATAGTCAAAGTGGGTAGGGCATTTACCTTTGCGACGTATACCCGGCGGAGTTTGATCCCCCGTCATCCCATATGGTCCACCAAGCACCACCAGCAGTGTTCCTGAGTGCAGAGCCAAGAAGCTAACCCACAGGCATTGCTGGGGTGTGACCCAAAAAGAAAAAAGGTGTTAGTCGCAGAACAGTTAATTTGAATGGATGAAAGTGTCCCAGAGGGAGCAATTCCAGGATAAAATTGGAAGAATTGGAGTCCTCCTTCTTCCTACAGGAAAAGCTTCTTGGCTCCCAGATATCAGCGTTGCCATTAGGTAATATGAGTCAATTTTTTTTTTACTTTCTGGCCCCACACAAGACATTAGAAATCAGAATTTTTATGGAAAATGCCCTGATACTTAGTATGCTAAGGAGACCCAGCTCTGAACTGTATATGGAGGATATTAAGTGGCTCTGGCCACTTTTCTGTTTTTTAGGTCCACGCTTCGGCAATGCTCAGGGGTTTCTCAGGCTCTGCATAAAATCCTCTTAGCGGTACTCAGGAGACCTATGGGATACCGAGATTATTTCAGGTCAGCTGCGTGCGAAGACAAGCGTCCTTCCTACCTGGGATATCGCTCCGACCCTTGTAAAGCTTCTTTTAAAGTAAAAGCAATGACTTGCATTTACGGCTGCTTTTAAGATTAGTAGGGACTAAAAATATTAGTTGCATATAAATAAATTGTCAAAATTAAACAGCAAAATTTCAAACTTGACACCTGTTCATCTGTATGACTTTTCCTCTCAAATCACTAATATCTTATCACGAAGCTCTCTTGGGACTCAATTGAGAAGGAAATGACCTTGCTCACATTACAAGTCCCCTTCCCGAATTCCACCTAACTTTTTTACTGTCTACAGAGGTGATGTTTACATTGTTCAAATGTGATACTGAGTTTAGCACTTCTCCTTCTAAAAACATTTGGCCTCTTCCCACCTTGACTTGAATTAATCTCAGGGATCAGCTGCTGAAGAAAGAGGGAAACTTGTTTCAGAAAGTCAAAGAGTAAGAGATAGGACTTTGGTGTCTGAAGAAGGAATTTTGGACCCACTTTGAGCCTTCCTTTCCTTCATGGACTACAGATATACTCTATATACACAAATGTATTTTACGTGCATGGTTAAAAAAGTTCTCATTGAAGTCTAGCTAGGAGAGAGAGTGCTTAGTGGACTCCCCACCTGAACATGAGAAGAGTCACTACTCTTCTCACTCTCTACACTCTGCTCTCTCCTCTCTTTCTCCCTCTCTCTCTCTTTCTGCACCATTGCTGCATAGGCTACAATGGCCAGCGCTCAGGGCTTACTCTTGACTCTGTGCTCAGAATGGCTCTGTACCATGCTGGGAGATAATATGTGGTGCCTAGGATCAGATCTGGATTTACCACATGGGGTAAGCACTTTCCATGAACCCTTCTGATCTATCTCTGGCCACCTGTTGCAGAGTACACTTAAGCCTGAGCCTCATCTGCCCTGGACTGCCTCCTGCCGGTCACTTCATAGATAGGGGGAATAGTCTGCGTGTGAGATCATGAAGACCATGTATTCTGTACTGGCTGGTATAAATATTCTCTCATGGTACCACAAGCATCATGGGACTATCTAGATCTTACCAGCATGTTTGCCTGTGCGTTGGATCTCCAAGTAATTAGAACAGAAATACTGTTTGCCTTCCAAGCAACCAAACATGGCTCCCTGATGGCTCAAAGAGCAACTAAAATACAAAACTACCTAGTGAAAGTAGACGAGACTCTTGTGAAGGCTTGGAGAAATATTTAACTACTGGCATTACTAGTGTTAGTCTTTGGTACAGAGACACTATCTCAGAAACCCCTTTCTCTACCCTATAAAGGCAATTCCGAGGCAGATCTTGGCCGGAGAATGTGGAAATGAGGTGCTGGGAGAAATTACCTGAAAGTATTTAGATCCTTCTTGCCAGGAGATTACATTTAGCTTAGCAAAGCTTTATACAGCTCTGCTAGGAAAAGCTTATTAGTGACTCTGGGTCCTTGCCGAAACAACCAGATTGGGCTCCTGAAGTTGCCCCATTCTATGAGCTATTTTCCTCATTTTCATCTCTAGATGGTTCAGCCCAGAATGGGCTGACTTGGCGAAGGTTTAGTGAGTTTCCTATTTATAAAATGGCTGTAAGAAGAAAGGAATCTCTCTTTTGCCACCCTTTTGCCATTTCGGCTTCTGCCAGTGTTTTGCTTCTCAGTCCTCTCCATTCTCTGTTCAGACTTTCAACATAATTGGTGGCAGACTTTCTTGGCCTCACTAATGACATGGGGCCTAACTGAACGGAGAGTCAGGGTTTTCCCTTGTCTAGGGTTATATTTGGAACCTCGCTGAGTAGGAAAGTGCACTTTTAAAACTACGGATTCCATAGGTCTTTATCAAAACTCACCAGCCCGGAGGTAGAAGACTATTCCATTACTGTCGATGGCAGCCACAAGCCCATTTCTTTATAAACCAATTTTATTTACCAAAACTACTCTTTTGCCTCCTTTGTTATGGAGAAACTTTAGCACTACAACATCTTAAATAATCCAGATTTTAGTGAGAGTAAGTGAAGATAGTTACTACACACCTCAACCATACTCCCATCAGGCCAAGAGAAGTAATGGCAAGGGAAGTGGGACCTAAGTGAGACCCCCAGAGTCTGTTAGAGAAATAGATGCACCCAGGTATTGGTTTCTCCCAAAACACAACTTTCTTTGAAATGAGTCAAAATATTTTTATCATGAAGTACTTTCCCACTGCAGTTTGGGAGCTCTAATTGGGTAAAAGATAATTATTTCCTTTATATTAAAAACCATCTCACTTACCCCAGGTTTAGTGTAATTTAAAACAGGGAGCAATTTTCTCTCCAGAATTCACGAGTACCTTTATGCCATCTCCCATGTAGCGATGTCGACTATAAAGAAGTGAATCTGCTAAGATGGAGCTAACTTTTGTGGAGAAGTCACATCAAAATGATTCTTAAGGTATACTACTGGTTTCCCTGCATAGGGATTACTCCCTGAAGATTTGGTTTTGAGGCTATGGGAGATCAGCGATAAGAGCACTGGAGTCTATATGTCTCTCTCTTTTTTTTGCTTTTTTGGAGTGCGCGCGGCGTACTCAGGAACCTGGATCTCACTCAAAGGGAATTACTCACGGGGGTTGCTCAAGGGGGACCACTATAGGATCACACCGGGGATTGAACGGGAGAAACGCGCTGGGTTAAGCGCGTGCAAGGCGAAAGAGCATCCACTGCTGGGCTATCACCGCCAGCCACGGGTCTGCCATATATCAGCAAATGTTCTACCAGCATTTTTGACTCAGCCTGAGATGCTTAAAAACGGACCTTTGCCGCTTCGAGAGCTCTGTTGTAGCCCCAGATTTTGGTAATTCTATCTCTGTCAATGAGAGCCAGAAGCAATACTCTTTCGAGGAATAGTTTAGGGCCCTCCTTTGCCTGTTCCCATTTTCCGTGTAGTCAACTGCAGAAAATATTATTCAAAAGTGAAGAAAAGAAGAATTTGGTATGTGATCAGAGATTTCCACAGACACTTGAGGCAAGGCTGCTGCCCAGCTTCTCCTGTATAGTAATGCTGCTCTGAGAGCAGAGGATTGGGTTCTAACCCTGGCCCACCACCCAGCAGAGCCTTGCAGCAAGCCAGATGACTCCCCACTTTCTCTCCATGATGGCCGCCATTTTCCTCTGGACCTCCTCTGGTCAGAACTCCATCAGCAAGAGGCCAGTCACAGCCCGGCTCGCGCAGCATAATCACGGCTGCATGGTTCATCAAGTACTTTTGTGTTTAGAATGACCCCACCGAGGCCCATGTCACACCTGCCCAGGCAGAAAGCCTAGCAAGCTGCCCGTGTTATATTTGATATGCTGCCGTTCACGATCAAGAGATCAGATCCTTCCACGTTGATCATCTGTTTGCTAGGCGGGCACCGGTAAATATCTCCCATATGGCCCTGTCTCTGCATACCAGTTGAGGCCAGGGACATCGGCTTGATACAGAACATAAAAGAGGCCACGGAAACCCGCATTACATATTAGAGTCATTAGGAATGACTAACAACATAATTGCCACTGAGTGGCATATCAAATACAACCCAGAAGCTTGCTGGAAGCTTGCCCCGACAGGAGGCAAAGCTATTTTTAAACACCAAATAAAGCATTTGTGTGATGAACTCTGCGGCCGCGAGAAAGCGGCCACGCAAACCAGGCTGTGATGGGCCAAATACCAGTAACTATTCGTAATTTAAGTCATTTCCATGACCTAATATAATGGTTTGAGACAATTTATTTCTGGAAGCGAACCACGAGACTCTGGCTGGGTCAGTTTTATGGGACGGGGACTATCACTATCACTATCTTTCTGAACAAATTGATGATGAGCGGGAAGATGAGTGATAGTGATGAGTGAAGAAAGAAAAAGAAACATTTAGAGACACTCAGGAGGAGAGCAAAACTTTGTCAAATGTCAGCCTCATTGTTTAACTTCTCTGGGGTCAAGTGATTTACAGAGTGGGGGGGGCTGGCCAGCTCAGGTGACTCAGAAACAAAAAGAAAATAGGGGATCAGGGAGCTGGGGAATTAGCTCAGCTCCTGGCTTTCCTGAGTGGCCTATTGGTGAAGTCATCAGACCTCACTCCCAGCCACTCTTTACCTCTTAAAAGAAGAAGAAACATGAGTCCACTTTACAAAAGTCAGGATAATACGAAATCCACGAAATTTCACTGGTTTATTCAGGAGCAGTTCATAACATGGTTCCAAAAATGTGATGTGTGCTCGTTTTTTGGAACGGAGAGAACGCTAAACTTTTATTGAGTCACATATGACCTCGCTACAAAATGTAGACTGCCAAAGGTCAAAGGGAGTTTAGGATTTCTGTCTTGGTGTTAGACATTACTTAACGGCAAGGCCCTGAGCTATTCACTCAACAGTAGATTCCATCATCAGACTTTGTGACTTTTATTTTTCTTGCTGGAGATGGGGAGGGAGCTGTAAAAGGAGGGTAAAGGTCCTTTTTTGCGTTCTTACTCTGCCTGAAATGAGGTACTGAGAGGGAGAAGCAACTCTGACTCAAGGTGCCATTTTTACTCTGATTTTCTTCAGGGGTATGTCTGAGATGGTTTGATCTTGGAGTAGATATTACAGTGAGGAAGAGGCTAAGTAAACTATTTTGCGTGTTCTTTCATATACTGTAAAGCTTAAATAATTACATTTGAATGAAAGAGCCTGTAAAAGTGTAACATGGTTTTAATTTTTTACCACTACAGTAAGGTTTTTTGAAGCATTTTCATGGAAAGAGTAACCAAATCATCTTTTAAAGAATATTTTTGGGTCCCTTCTAATTTGCAGAGACCAGTCAAAATGTTTTGTTTGCTTCGTCTGGCCTACTAATTATTCTATTTATTGGCTTGCCACTAGAAGATGGGCTTGTTCTGTTTGTAGGACAGACTCAGTGGGTTCCTACTGGCGATTGAGCCTCTTCTATTATAGAAATAATTTTGCAGGAGAGAGAAGGAATTGGGAATAAAGAGCGTCATAGAAGAAACCTTGTGAAAATAACTGTGAAGTAAGGAAAACATCCCTTAGATTGAACTCCACAGTCCCAGCTGGGGCTGCCTCTAATTATTTTGGGACTTCCTAATTGCTGCAAAAGGACTGATATCTGCCTCCAAAGACTCTATCTTGCCCTTCCCCTTTTATTACTTGTGCTTTCACATCCTGGAATTCTTTTCTGTGGGATAGAAAACATATTTGGGAACTAAGCAATGATCAGGTTTGGCTTTTCTATAAAAGAGAAATTTTTTTTACTCTACCTGGCACCATGGTTCCCCAAGAGATGTCCAAGCTTCCATTCCGGGAAATCAGTTGGACCTCCTATTCGAGGTGGGGCTAGTGGGGTTACTAGGCTGCCATACTCAAGAGAAGGTCCTCCTTTTTAGTTTTTACGGGTAGGAAGCTCCCTAGGGAAGCTTAGGGAGCTGGGTGCCTATAGATGTAGTTGAGAAGTCGGCTTGATCTACTTGACATCCTGTTATTCTTTGATTTAGCTTAGGCTGGCTTAACACGAGAAACATTTCCAAATGACTTTTTCCTGTACTTTGCAATGCACATATGCTGGCATCAAGCATTATATAGGGACCCAGATGTTGTTAAGCGCCAAAAAGTTCAATGCATCGATAGTCTGGCGAGAGAGGAGGCATCAATCACATCTACACCATTTTTACACCCATGAATGGCTCCTCAGAACATGCTGACCAAGAGTGTCGCGGTGGTGTGGGATGTCTATCACTTACAAACCTGGCTGTGAGCATTGATTCATTTGAATGCATAATAAACCATAGGACGATTACTTGAAGGCGTGGCTCATGCCAACAGTTTCTATCTTCGGGGTTGTCTATGCACCAACATCCTCTATACACTTGATCACTTAGATCTTCTTGGGTTATTCATCGAGTTTGCTCGAGCAGGCGCCAAGTAACATAATTATGGACCCTATCACGTGCCAAATGTAGCCCAAGCATCTGGTTGATTCAGGGATATGGTGAAGAGCGCTCAAACTGTTCCTACACGGTCTTGACAAGGAGTCCGGCCATCATATAGGTGGGCAGCCATGTGATTATCTTTTGACATCCTGCCAGGATCACGTTGGTAGCCACTAAGCCCAGCAGTCATCTCCAATCACGCGTCTCCATTCCAGCCCATCAAGAGTTTTCGATACCTTAGCAAGCAGACAGCATCCTGATTACTGGAATAGCAGCAGGCCGGAACTCCGGATTCCTTTCCCTTGAGTGGGGCTGATATTCAAAGCATAGCTCTTTCGATTCCCTCTCTGACCCGAATAGCATTTACTCATCCTGCTTTCATAGGGCCCAGGTCTACTGAGGCGTATGTTTAATGCAGGAAGGCTAAGGGGAGTCAAGATGCCCAAGAGCCAGGTTCTTTTTTCCTTTTAGCTATTTTTCTTTTATGCCTTTGAAGGCATTCCACACAGTTCTCTTCCATCCTGCGAGCTCAGGTTTTGGTCATTCATCATGTGGAGCTTCTAGACTACTAGTACCTACTTAACTGCTGCATTCCCAGGAATGTCTGTTCCAAGTGAATGGGGCCCTCTGGAACTAGTTCATTTTCATAAACATCCTTTCTTCTTTTGCGATTCAGCTGTAGACATATCTTTCCACAATCTCGATTCGAAAATCAGCCAGCATTTGTACACCGCTTGGCTAATATTTAGAATTATTAAGAAACTGATGCATCAATGAGAGCAGAGGGTAGTGTAGTTGCCGACCATCTCTTCACTCCCCATTCCTTCCCATTCTAATTGTTTGCATGATGTTCTCTCAAGGTGGGCGCTGAAGAGTTTTGGTGAAAATGGTAGCTTACGTGTCTGGCCCTCTTCCAGGCATCAATGATCACACATACAAGGAAGAAGAAATTGAGAAATTTTACATGGAACTGGAGGAGTTCCTATGAAAGAAGATCACACCTTCTGCAGGACCATAGTCGGTGATTTTAATGCCAAGATAGGGCCAGAAGATCAGCCAAAGAACTCCACATCCAGCGGTCCCAGGCCTAGAACAGAGCGAACAGAGTGAGGGCTGAGTTCATCATGTCACGCCGGGTGCATTCATGGGAACACACAGTTTCAGAAGGCTGAATAAGGGAAATGTTGGACATGGGAATCCCCTGGTGGACAGCTGTGATAAATTGACCACATCATCTTCAATCTATGGTTTTCCTCCACCAATGTTGCTGTCACATTCCAAAATTTCCATACAGGATCGGACCATCGTCTCCTTCATGCAGAGTGACTTTCCACTTCACAGAGCAATGGGGAGAAAAGGCTACTACAAAGTTTAAGAGAACTCCCATAATGACAGCACCAACTAGGGCGCTCTTTGGCACCATTGAGGCAACATGGGAAGATGCCATCGTATGTAGCGACATTGATGAAGACTCA
>JAJIBD010030438.1:0-36337 GCA_021461705.1 Cryptotis parvus | reverse complement strand
AGTTATAGTTTCTTATAGGTTAATCTCAGTTAATCTTAAATTGGATAAAGTGGTCTTGGAGAAACCTTTTGTGTGTAAAGCTGAACTGTATATCTGTGTATTTTCAGGAGAAACTGACTTGTTTCAACATGATGGGGTGATAGCCAGCAAGGTGGAGTTCTAAAAGAGGGTAATTTTGTAGACCTCATTAGTAGTGAGCCTGAGGGAGCGTCTAGTTCTCCTATCTTTAAGTTTCCTTAGTTTTGTTGGTCCAATTATAAATGTTAGGTTTTTACTTCTTAGACTCCAAGATGGATTATTATGTGCAATAAGTTCTCAGTCACCTGCACTTATCAAGGTTGGGAGTTGAAGCAGTTGAAAGGGGATCTCATGACACTAGTAGTTAATAGCAGAAACTCTGATGGTGTGTGTGTCATATTGGAGTGGGTTTTATTCAAGACATTCCATCATTACCAGTATTGTAAATAAATCATGGTGTTTCACTAAAAAACTAGGGAAATGTTGCATTGTATATATCAACAATAAATAAAGAAAAAACAAACCAAAAAAGAATACCATTTAAAATTTTGTTCAAAAGCATTAAGAGTCTAGAGACCAAAATGAAGCAATAGAAGCTTAAAAGGCATATACATTAAAATTATAATTGACTATTGGAAAATTAGTAAAAAAATAACTACGAATGGAGAATATGCATGCACAATGGAATACTAATTCAGCTATAAGAAAATATGAATTTTTTCTTATAAGAAAATATGAAATTTTTACTACATTGATGGAATTAGGAGTCATGTTGATTGACATATGTCAGAGAGAAGGAAATATCAGATGTTCTATTCATCTGTGGTATGTGAAGAACTAAAGCAAAAATATAGACAGTTTCTAACAAAACAAAACAAAAACCCCTTGGACTCTGAAAACAGAACCGAGGTTACCAAGGGGTGGTGGAGGTAAGATGGGTGAGGGATGGAAGAAACAAATATTCCTACTTTGGTGATGGTGTGGTGTATTAAATTTGTATAAAAGCACTAAACATCAACACATTTAACATTAACTAGAGCGTAAACCATGGTGCCTCAATTAAAAATTGTTGAACTAATTAAGAAGTTTTTTTTTTTAATTTTCTATTTCCATCTTGTCCTCAGACCTACCAGAAACACAACCTTTTCCCTAAAATCTTGGGTCACTTTGATTAATCAACCCAGAGTTCCAATTTTTTTCACCACACCACACACACCATACACCTCTTGGCTTTGGTTGCCTTTGTCCTCCTTCCCATTTTTTCTCTTCCCTAGTTTCTGCTGCTCCTATAATTTGATCTTTTGCTTTAACATATCAACCCAACCAGCCTCTGCTCTGTGGAGGTTCATAGGCATGATGTCCATCTTTAGACACTGACTTGGAGAGTCCCTATAAACACATATCCTGCCAGGATATCCTGCTAGGACAAGCTATAAATCTTTTCATGCTGAGTGTCTGCTTCTCTCCTGGTGTTGAAATAGAATACCAAAGCCTTTATTCAGTCATTTGACTCCTGACCCACCAAGATTCCAGAAAAAAGTAAACGTAGTATTCTGTCACAAAAGCACTTAAGATTTATTATTTTAGTGCAAATGTGCTTGGTTACTTTTGGCTTACTTCAATATGCTAAGTGGCTAGAGAGCTCAGTAAGAAAAGATTGATCCAGGAAGAATGAAGGGAGAGAGGGACAAAAGGAATAAAAAGGATAGGAAAGAGAGAAGAGACAATGCCCTTTCTGCTCTGTCAATGAAAGGAGCTGGTGTCAGACCAGCTCTATGACAGCATGACATACTTTATATTGTCCTCTTTGAGGACTTTTTCTTTCATCCCCTGCCCTCAGAATGTTCTTCCACTAATCTGGCTTTCTTTTATTAGGGCTTTTTTTGACCCTATGCTCAAATGTCCTCCTGCTCAGAGAGACATTTTCTGATTACCATGACATCTTATCCTTATTTATCTATGCCTGACACATTATGCAATGATTTGCCATAAGCTTTTTTCCAACAATGTCAGCTGGGACCTTGCTGTATATATTCTGTATTTTCCTCAGAACAGTCCTGGCAACATAAATGAAACTCCAAAATAATTATAAAATCAAAATGAGAGAAACGCTCATTTTTTCTGTGGAGCTTTTGATAACTCCAGGATTAACTTTATTAAGGTTTAAAATAAAAAAAGAGACTAACATTGTGTGTTCTGTAGTTGTAACACCAAAACTGGGTAGATGCTCCTTTATTTGTAGTTCCATCTTATGTTCCTTCCTATTATAATCAATAAAGGATAATTGCTGATAACTGAGATATTAGGGGCTATGGACTTTTAGATAGCAGCCTTTGTATGGTATGGGTTTTTAAGAAATAGTGGTTTGGTCCATATGAGAGCAAGACAACTGGTAATCACATCTATGGGCTCTAACCCTCATGATTCCACCTCTAAGTAAGAGTCATCTGATTTGATTGCAGCTCATTTAAAAGTCTCTGTAACGATTGGAACAGAAAAATATTTTCTAAGAAAGAGTTTTGAGATCTTAAAGTAAAGAAAGCAGTTGACTAAAGGGAAATACAAATGTAGGAGAGTCAATTAATTGAATAGGCGCACCATCTGACTTGGGGTTTAGGTCTATGTATAAAATGCCTTTGTATTTTATCCAAAGCAATATATTTCAGTAGATAAAAAATCTAAGCAGACCACATTAGCACTATAAAGTTGAATTCTAATGGGCTTTCCCTGACAGATTTGAGACTTTAATTGTGGAGAGGTTACCAAGGAGATGCTCTATTTGCATATTCAAATGAGTAGTGTTCTTTTCTCTTTAAATCAATTTTTGTTAAATCTACATCTACAGTACAAACATACTGTGTCAGGGTAAAGAGTAAAAACTAATATTTTAATAATCTCCTGACATACTACCTGAAAATCTGGTACTAGTTGACTGTTACTTTTTATCCTTTATTTTTTGCACATCTCATATACCTTTCTTGTCTCAATTGCCCACAATATATTCATGCACTGTCGGGCGCCCGCCGGGTCCCCGACAGTGCGGGAAGCGAGTTCCCTTCTACCTCCGAAGCCGGCGAGAATGGATGAACACTCAGGAATCCGATGCGGTTTTAAAAAGATTTTACTTATCACAGGTTCAGGCATACAAATCAGCAAAAGGAAAAACCCGATGCTTAGGATTCCAGGCTAGAACCCCAGCCACGCGTAGGCCAAGATGGCGACCACCACGCGTATAAACTTCAAGGGAAAAACGCTTACAAGGCGGAGATTCCACCGGGAAGAAGAAGCCCGGAGAGCGGAACCGGCTAGTTTATCTCTTGCAACTCAGACCTTCCTCCCATTGTTATGGAAAGCAGGGAGGGTCCAATGCCCTCAGGTAGCCCCTCCTGCATCTCACCTAGGGCCTTTACTGTGCTAATGTTTTGAGCCGGAAATGCCTTTGGAAATGTAGAGAAGGGGGTTTCTGAGATGGCATGTCACTGTACCAAAGATCAACACCAATGCCAGTTAAATATTTCTCCAAGCCTTCACAAAGTCTCCTCTACTTCATTGTAGTTTTATATTTTATCAGGAGCCATGCTTGTTTGTTTGGAAGCAAACAGCATTTCTCTCTCGGTCTAATTACTTAGGTGTCCTTACTGGCCAGGCTAATATGCTGGTAAGATCTAGCTAGTCCCACGATGATTGTGATAGCATGGGAGAATATTTATACCAGCTAGTACAGCATACATGGTCAGATAAACTGCCACATTTAGACTATCCCTTATCTCGGAGTGATTTGACGGAGGCAATCCAGAGCAGATGCAGCGGCCCTTAGGAGTCCTGCAAAATGCACCTTCCTTAAACTTTGTGATATGACATCTGAGGGACATCCCTGGAATATCTGGCAGCTCTCAGGCACTCCTCAGGAAAGTCAGATATAAGATAGAAGGGTTTCCCAAATAACAAGTAAAACCAAGAAGTCTCAGGAAGATTTATCAAATGGCAGAAAACTTGCCTAGCTTAAATGAGATCCCTGAATCTTGGAGTAGCATTAAGCATTGAGTGGCCATGGTGGACCCCAAGTAACACTGGAAGTGGCCTCTATAAATTAAATAAATAATAAAATTAATAAATTAAAAATCTTTTTCTTTGTTTTTTATTAAAACCCTTGATTTTTTAAAAAGTTTTTCATAATGCAGTAGTTAGAAAGACTCCTCATCCAACACTAATCCCTAAAACCAGTGTATTCCCACCACCAGAGACCTTTATTTCCCACCCACCCCTTATCCCCATACTTGCTCTCTCAGTTGGCACCAGTTATATTGACCATTGCACCCCATATAAGGCAATGGTATTATAAAGTCATAACTTTATTTTCTGGTTTGTTATAGACTTATCTGGCCAATTTCTGTTCTTGCATTGATCATCTGAGTTTCTAGAACTTGATTAGTTTCTACTAGTTTGATATATCATGTGGCTACTTTGTGGCCACATGCCATGGGGGAGTCAGTAGCAACTGTGCCCCCCTGAGTCAGTGTCTCTGGATTATAGCCTGTCCACTGGGCCATGAGGACAGAGGTGGGGGAAAGGGACCGAAGCTCCATCTTCATGGAAGCCCAGTAACTTAGCCCACGAGACCTGCATACCTGGACTTGAGATCATCTTCTCTCTTGGTGGTGCTCACGAGCTGGCTTGAGATTGACTTCTCTCTTGGGTGGACTCCGACAAAATGTGGAGTCTGGAAGTTGAAAATGGCTGCCATTATGGTGTGGGGAGGGGTTCCACTGGTTTCTACAGAGGCCACCTCGTTCCCATCTGAAAGGCCCAGTGAACCTGCCCACAAACTTCTGGGATATTGGCCATGATCCAGAGACACTGACATTTGGGTCAGAGCTGCTACTGGCTTTCCGGCTCAACTGATCATGAGGAGTCCTGGAGGAGGGTGGGTTCTGGTCCTGGCCCTTCACCCCAATAGAGCCTCAGAAGAAGCCAGAGAAACCCCCTGCACCATAATGGAAGCCAATTTCAATGTCCAGGCGCCACTGCTCGTCAGAGCCCCACCAAAGAAAAGCCAATCTCAAGCCCAGCTCATCAGATCCACCCAAGAGAAGCAGATTTCAAGCACAGGCATGTGCGTCTGTGCAACTATAGTCACTGGTCTTCCTTGGAGATGGAGCTAAATAGCTTTCCTTTGAAAACTATGATCTGAATTGTTAAAAGAGATGGTCAATAGTTTCAGAATGGTTTCAATTAATTTTTTTTTATTTAACTGAAGAACCATCAGTTGCAAAGTCATTGATAGATGTGTTTTGGGCATGATAATTTTGACTCCAATACCACCAGCATAGTCAACTTCCTTCCACCAGTGTTCCCCTACTCCCTCATGCTGCTCCCTTACCCATCCCACTCGCCACCCTGACAGGTACATTTCAAAGTTCCATGGTTGTAGTTTAAATCTTATGTTTGCAGTATTTCTTTTGGTTTGTTTTGGTGATTCTCAGGGATTACTCCTGACTCTGCACTCAGAAATTACTTCTAGGAATGCTTAGGGGACCATGTTATATTTGAAGATAGAATCATGCCAGCTATGTGCAAGGCAAGCATTCTTACTGTACCATCTCTCCATCTCATAATATTTTCAGTGTTATTGAGTCTGGCTTTAAATATATAATTGTATCACTCTCCCACATCATTGCTACATTCAAGGTCTCTACCCTAAACCCCCATTAAGCTTTCGAGTCTCATCTTTTTTAGTCCCCATTAATTTCTTTTTCCTTCACTGTATTTCTCTTCCCTATTAGGGTCAAGGCTTATCTAACATCCTCCCTTTCTACATTGCATTTCCCTTGTCTAGCTATTCTATATAACACAGATAATAGGTTATCTATGTTTGTCTTCTTCTTATGGCTTACTTCACTCAACATCATATCATCCAGTTCCAACCAGGTTGTAGCAAATTGCATACTTTCATCTTTTCTTGCAGCTGCTTAATTAGAATAACTTAATTTTTATTCTTTAAAGTTACCCTTTTCATAGATTATGGCAAAAGGCCAAAAGTTGAGAGTGTTCTCTTTGTGCAGAGTTAGATAACCACTGCACAGAAAAGTTATTGATTTTGCTAGAGATTTGCATCAGACCCTTAATAATCAGCTATTATGCCCAAGACTTTTCTGTCTGAGAGTGCAGGGTCAGAAGAAGGAAAGATCAGATACAAACCTTCAGCATTTTTTGTGTGGTTTTGGTGTGGGAAATCTGTTCATGTATGTTGAAAAATACTCATTATTTAAAATAAAAAAATTTAATTAATTTAAATGTAGGCAAAAGCAAAAATTGTGTATACAATTCTAGAGTTGAAACTTGGGCGGAGCGATAGACCAGCGGGTAGGGCGTTTGCCTTCTCGACCGGCCTATGCCGGCCTGGGTTCGATCCCCGCATCCCATATGGTCCCCGAGCACCGCCAGGAAATACCTTGCAGAGTGCAGAGCCACGTAGAACATTGCCGGGCGTGACCCAAAAAGAAAAAAAAAAAAAGAAACTGATTATATAACAAAATCCCCAAATTAATAAACATAGACAATTTTTGTGTGAATATTTTTATGTTCAATCACAGACAAGATTGTTAAGATGTTGTCTAAAAATTTATTAAGCTGTTTGTTGTTAGTTGAGACAACTGTGTTACTGTGTTTTTAGAGTTTAGTTGACTTCTTGTTGCTTTCCCATCTAATTTGGTGTTCTATTGGAAAGTTTACATTTCCTTGTCTAGCTATTCTATATAACACAGATAATTAAGATTATCCTGTTTGTCTTCTTCTTATGGTTTATTTAATTCAACATCATAACATCTAGTTTCAACCAGGTTGTAGCAAATTGCATGCTTTCATCTTTTCTTGCAGCTATTTCTTCAGTATTGAGACATTAGGAGATGTTGTGCAGCCTTCAGGATCATGATCTTCGACAGTTCATTGATATGGAGGTGACTATGGGAGGGGTTAGTATGTTTTCCGGAGTTTCCAGAAATACAGGAGGTGGAAGAGGCTACCCAATCCAACTCTGAGAAACACCATAGTTCTCAGCCCGGACACCCAGGTACCTGACATTATTCATAGTTAGACATTTTGTAGAGAAGATTCCTGAAGTAGTGGATTTGAGCACTTGCATAGCTGTAGGAGTGGGATGTGGGTGTGGTTGCAGCCCACCCGCCTCCTGAGAGTACTGGAGTACCATGGGGACCAGTGTTCCCATGAATTTAGCAAGCGTAGTTTGCATCTCCTCAGAGATTTAGTCAGGAATCACTAGAGCAGGGCCTGCAGATGGACTTAACATCTAAATGCTAATTTTTAACTTAGTCATATTCACTCCAATCTGCTCTTCACACAGTAACCTGAGTAAGCGTCAAAAAACAATCAGATGGGGGGTCATTATCCTGCTTCAAACTCTTCAGTGTCTTTCTAGGTACAGCCCAATATATTAAATATAATGGCTTTCCCATATGCCTGTCTAACTTCTCTCTCAACTCTCACCCAAATGCTTACTTGCTCTCTAACAATCCTGCCTTTATCTTAGGATACATACTGTTTCTTCATTTTCTTAATCTACTCCTTCATCTGAGAAAATCTTAATCATCCTTCATTTCCAGGCTAGGGTAGTTCCTTTCCTCTGTGCTTTTATGCAAGTCCGATTAAAATGTGGTAAGTTGGGGCCGGAGCGATAGTCCAGTGGGTGGGCCATTTGCCTTGCAGCGACCGGCCCATACCGACGGGTTTGATCCCGTCATCCCATATGGTCCACCAAGCACCACCAGCAGTGGTTCCTGAGTGCAGAGCTAAGTAACCCCTGAGCATTTGCTGGGTGTGACCCAAAAAAAAAAAAAAGTGATGAGTCGCAGAACAGTTAATTTGAATGGATGAAAGTGTCCCCAGAGGGGGCAATTAGGATCTGGTGGAAAATTGGAGAGTCCTCCTTCTTCCTACAGGAAAAGCTTCTTAGCTTCAGATAAGCGTTGCCATTAGGTAATATGAGTCAAATTTTTCTGTACTTTTCTATTTTAAAGACATTAGAAATCCAGATTTTTATGGAAATGCCCCTGATACTTAGTATGCTAAGGAGACCCAGCTCTGAACTGTGGGATATTAGAAGTGGGCTCCTATTTTTTCTGTTTTTTTTTGGGTCACACCGGCAATGCTCAGGGGTTTCTCCAGGCTCTGCACTCAAAATCACTCTTGGCGGTGCTCAGGGGACCATATGGGATGCGGGGATTGAACCGGGTCAGCTGCGTGCAAGGCAAACGTCCTTCCTACCTGCTGGGATATGGCTCCGACCCCTTGTAACTTCTTTTAAGTAAAAACAATGACTTGCATGCAGCCTAGCACAAGATTAGTAGGGACTAAAAATATTAGTTGCATATAAATAAATTGTCAAATTAAACAGCAAAATTTCAAACTTGACCTGTTCATCTGTCTGTTTCCTCTCAAATCACTAATATCTTATCACCAAGCTCTCTTGGGACTTCAATTGAGAGGAAATGACCTTGCTTTTATTACAAGTCCCCTTCCCAATTCCCTCTTTTACTGTCTACAATTGATGTTTGTTCAAATGTGATACTAGTTTAGCATACCTTCTAAAACATTTGGCCTCTTCCCTTATCAACTTGGTGTCCTAGGATCAGCTGCTGAAGAAAGAGGGAGCTTGTTTCAGAGGAGTCAAAGGTAGAGATAGGACTTTGGTGTCTGAAGAAGGAATTTTGGACCCCTTTGAGCCTTCCTTTCCTTCCTCTGGACTAGATGTCTCTATATACACAAATGTGGCCCACGTGCATGGTTAAAAAAAGTTTTCTCATTGAAGTCTAGCTAGGAGAGAAGAGTGTAGTGGACTCCCCACCCTGAACATGAGAAAGTCCTCTCTTCTCTCTCTACCTCTCTCTCCTCCTCTCTTTCTCCCTCTCTCTCTCTTTCTGTGCTGCATAGGCTACAACCAATGGCGCTCAGGGCTTACTCTTGACTCTGTGCTCAGGGATAGCTCTGTACCATGCTGGGAGATAATATGTGGTGCCTAGGATCAGATCTGGATTTACCACATGTAAGGTAAGCACCATAACCCTTCTGATCTATCTCTGGCCACCTGTTGCAGTACACTTAAAAGCCTAGGCCTCTGCATCTGCCCTGGACTGCCTCCTGCCGGTCACTTCATAGATAGGGGAATAGTCTGAATGTGGCAGTCTTATCAGACCATGTATTCTGTACTGGCTGGTATAAATATTCTCTCATGGTACCACAAGCATCATGGGACTATCTAGATCTTACCAGCATATTTGCCTGGCCACGTTGGATCTCAAGTAATTAGAACAGAGAGAAATGCTGTTTGCCTTCAAGCAACCAAACATGGCTCCCTGATAACTCAAAGGCAACTAAAATACAAAACTACCGTGAAGTAGGCGAGACTCTTGTGAAGGCTTGGAGAAATATTTAACTGGCATTAGTGTTAGTCTTTGGTACAGAGACATGCTATCTCAGAAACCCCTTTCTCTACCCTATAAAGGCAATTCCAGGCAGATCTTGGCTTAAGATATTAGGTGAGGTGCTGGGAGAAATTACCTGAGGGGTATTTGATCCTTCTTGCCAGGGAAGTTACATTTAGCTTATAGCTTCTCCCAGCTCTGCTAGGAGGCTTTTAATTAGCTCTGGGTCCTTGTAAACAACCAGATGGGCTCCTAAGTTGCTACATTCTATAGAGCTATTTTCCTGTTTTTCATCTCTAGATAGTTCAGCCCAGAATGGGCTGGGCTGAGGAGTTTGGCGGATTTCTAGCTATAAAATAAGCTGTAAGAAGAAAGAATCTCTTTGTTTTTCCCCCTTTTTGCCATTTCGGCTTCTCTTGGTGTTTTGCTTCTCCGTCCTCTCCATTCTCTGTTGGGCCTCAACACGTGGTGGCAGCCCTCTTGGCCTACACCTGGCTGGGGCCTAGCTGGGGACCCAGAGTCAAGAGGTTTTCCCTTGTCTAGGATTGTATATTGGAACCTGTGATAGGAAAGCCCTTTTAAAACTGCAGGGATTCCTGGGTCTTCATCCATTCCCTGCCAGCTGGGGGTAGAAGGGAACTCGCTTCCCGACACTGTCGGTGACCACCAACACCCATTTCTTTATAAACCAATTTTATTGCAAACTACTCTTTTACTTCTCCTTTGTTATGGAGAAACTTTAGCACCCAGCATCTTAAATAATCCAGATTTGAGTGAGAGTAAGTGAATAGTTACTACACACCTCAACCCTTACTCCCTCAGGCCAAGAAGTAGTAATAGGGAAGTGGGACCTAAGTGAGACCCCAAGGTCTGTTAGAGAAATAGATACCCAGGTATATGGTTCTCTCCCAAAACACACAACTTTCTTTAGGAGCGAGTCCCAAATATTTGTATCATGAAGTACTCACTGCAGTTTGGGAACTCTAATTGAGGTAAAAAGAATAGTGTTTTCTTCTGTTAAGGCTATCTCACTTACCCCAGGTTTGAGTGTGTTAGAAACAAGGCAATTTCTCTCAATTCACAGTACTGCTATGCCATCTCCCATGTAACGATCAAATAAAAGTGAATCTGCTAAGATGGAGCTAACTTTTGTGGAGAGTCACATCAAGTAGTTCTTAAGGTATACTACTGGTTCTGCACTCAGGGATTACTCCTGGTTGGTTTAGAGGGGCTATATGGAGAGTCAGCGATCAAACATGGGTCTGCCATATGTCTCTCTTTTTTTTTTTTTGCTTTTTTGGGTCACGCCGGCGGCGCTCAGGGGTTACTCCTGGATCTGCACTCAGGAATTACTCCTGGGGGGTGCTCGGGGGACCATATGGGATGCCGGGGATTGAACCCGGGCTGGCACAAGTTGGCCACGTGCAAGGCAAACATCCTACCCACTGGGCTATCGCTCCAGCCCCGGGTCTGCCATATATAAAGCAAATGTTCTACCAACAGTACTCTGACTCTAGCCTGAGATGCTGCTAACTTGGACCTTTGCCACTTCAGCTCTGTTGTGCTCAAGATTTTTGGTAGTCCTATCTCTGTCAATAAGAGCAAGAAGCAATACTCTTTAAAGGGAATAGTTTGGGGCCCTCCCCTTTTGCCCATTTTCCATGTAGTCAACTGCAGAAAATATTATTCAAGTGAAGAAAAAGAAGGGCCCAGGTATGCTGATCCAGAGACTCACAGACATGGGGCAGAGCTGCTACCAGCTCTCCCTGTGCCCAGCTGCTCACAAGGCACCCAGAGGGATGGCGGGTTCTAGCCCTGGCCCACCACCCCAGCAGAGCCTTGCAACAAGCCAGATGACTCCCCACTCCATGATGGCCGCCATTTTCCACATCTGGACCTCCCTCTGGTCAGAACTCCATCCAGCAGAAGAGCCAGTCACAGCCGGCTCGCGCAGCCGTAATCGGCTGCATGGTTCATCAATAAATGCTGTGTTTAGAGATGACTACAAGAGTATGTCACCTGCAGGCAAGCCTGGCAAGCTGCCCGTGTTGTATTTGATATGCCAAATCACGATCAAGATCACGATCTTCCGTTGATCATCTATTTGCTAGAGCGGGCACCAGTAATATCTCCATATGTCCTGTCTCATGCCAGTAGAGCCAGGGACATCGGCTGATACAAGAACATAAGAGCCTGAAACCATTATATTGGGTCATGGGAATGACCTAATATAGTTTTACTGAATTTGGCATATCAAATACAACACGAGAAGCTTGCCAGGCTTGCCGAGCGGGAGGCAAACTCTTTTAAACACCTCCAAATAAAGCATTTATTGATGAACTGCGCGGCCGCAAGCGAGCCACGCCAAGCCAGGCTGTGATGGGCCAAATACCAGTAACTATTATGTTAAGTCATTACCATGACCTAATATAATGGTTTGAGGCGCTTTATGTTCCTGGAGCGAGCAGATGCCCTTGGGCTCTAGTAGCATGAGACAGGACTATCACTATCACTATCTTCCCCCTCGAGCAAATTGATGATGAACGGGAAGATAGTGATAGTGATAGTGATAGAAGAAAAAGAAACATTTAGAGACACTCAGGAGGAGAGCAAAACTTTGTCAAATATGCAGCCTCATTGTTTAACTTCTCTGGGGTGTGATTTAGAGTGGGGGAGGCTGGCCAGCTCAGGTGACTCAGAAACAAAAAGAAAAAATCAGGGATCAGGGAGCTGGGGAGATTAGCTCAGCTCCTGACTCCCTGAGTGGCCTATGGTGAAGTCATCAGCCTCCTCCCTCCCAACCACTCTTTACCTCATAAAAAAGAAACATGAGTCAACTGTACAAAGTCAAGATAATAAAATCACAAATTCTGGTTATTCAAGAGCAGTTCATAAGTTCCAAAATGTGATGTGTCTCCTTTGTGGAACAGAGAACTGCACTTTTGTTGAGTCACATATGACCTTGTGCAAAATGTAGACTGCCAAGGTCAGGGTAGGATTTCTGTCTTGGTCTTGACACTTACTTAACTGCAAGGCCCTGAGCTATTCACTCAACAGTAGATTCATCATCTGACCTCATTGACTTTTTTTTTTCTTGCTGGAGAATGGGGGAGGGAGCTGTAAGGAGGGTAAAGGTCCTTTGCTTGTTCTTACTCTGCCTATGAGGTACTGAGAGGAAACAGCTCTTACTCAAGGTGCCATTTTACTCTGATTTTCTTCAAGGGGTATGTCTGAGATGGTTTGATCTTGGAGTAGATATTACAGTGAGGAAGAGGCTAAGTAAACTATTTTTGTGTGCTTTCATATACTGCTTAAAGTTTAAATAATTACATTTGAATGAAAGAGCTACCAAGTGTAACATAGTTTTAATTTTTCCTACAGTGAAGGTTTTGACATTTTTTCATGGAAAGAGTAACCAAATCATCTTTAAAGAATTTTTTGTGTCCTTCTAATTTGCAAGAGACCAGTAAATGTTTTGTTTGCTTTTTATCTAGCCTACTAATTATTCTATTTATTAGCTTGCCACTAGAAAGATGGGCTTGTTCTGTTTGTAGGACAGACTCAATTGTTCCTACTGGCAATTGGGCCTCTTCCATATAGAAGATAATTTTGCACAGGAGAGAGAATTGGGAATAAAGAGCATAATAGAAAGAAACCTTGTGAAAATAACTGTGAAAGTAAGAAAACATCCCTTAAATTGAACTCCACAGTCCCAGCTGAGGCTTGGCCTCTAATTATTTTAGGACCCTAACTGCCATAAAAGGACTGATATCTGCCTCAAAGACTATCTTGCCCTTCCCCTTTTATTTTATTGCTTGTCACATCCTGAAATTCTTTTCTGTAGGGATAGATAACATATTTGGGAACTAAAGCAATGATCAGGACTGGCTTTTCCTATAAAGAGAAATTTTTACTCTACCTGGCACCATGGATCCCCAAGAGATATTAGCTTCCATTCAGGAAAATCAGTGGCCTCATATTCAGTGGGGCTAGTGGGGTGCTAGCTGCCATACTGAAGAGAAGGTCCTCCTTGTAGATTTACCGGTAAGAAGCTCCCTAGGAAGCTTAGGGAGCTGAGTGCCTTAGGTGGTTGAAGAATCACTTGATCACTTGACATCCTGTTATTCTTTGATTTGCTTGAGCTGGCACCAGAAACATTTCCAAATGACTTTCTGTACTTTCAATGCACATATGCTGGCATCAGAAGCATATATCGAGGACCCGATGGTGCAAGCGCAAAAGATCAAGTACGACATCATTGGTCTGACTGGGGACGAGGAGGCATCAATCACATCACACCATTTTTGACACCGTAGAATGGCTCCTCAGAACATGTGACAAAAGAGGTGTCGGTGGTGTCGGTGTCCTTGTCAACACAAACCTGGCTGTGAGCATTGATTCATTTGAATGCATAATAAACCATAGGGCGATTACACTTGAAGAGACGTGGCTCACTGCCAACAGTTTCTATCTTCGTTGTCTATGCACCAACATCCACATACACTTGATCACTTGATCACTTGAATTCGTTATTCATCGAGTTGCTCGAGCAGGCGCCAGTAACATTTAATTGGACCCTATCACGTGCCAATGTAGCCCAATGGCATCTGGTTGATTCAGGAATATGAAGAGCCTCAAACTGTTCCTTCACGGTCTTGACAAGGAAGTCCGACCATCATATAGGTGGGCAGCCATGTGATCTTTTGACATCCTGTGGGATCCAGTTGGTACTTGGCTCTAGCCCAGCAGTCATCTCAAATCGCATTACATGTCCAGCCCATCTGATTTTCGATGCCTTAGCAAACGAGACAGCATCCCTGATTCTGGAATAGCAACGGAGGCCGGAACTCCGATTCCCTTCTCTACTTGAGTGAGACTTGATATTCCAAGCATAGCTCTTTCGATTCCTCTCTGGGAGACCCGAATAGCATTCTCATCCCTGCTTTCATAGGGCCCAGGTCTCTGGGGCGTATGTTAATGCAGGGAGAATGGTGGAGTCAAAGAGATGTGCCCAGAGCCAGAGGTTCTTTTTCCCTTTTTAGCTATTTCTTTTTATGCCTTTGAAGGCATTCCACAGTTCTCTTCCTCCTGCGCAGCTCAGGTTTTTGGTCATTCATCATGTTGACTTCTAGACCTAGGGTACACATAACTGCTGCATTCAGAGATGTCTGTTCCAGAGTGAATGGGGCCTCTGGAACTAGTTCATTTTTCATAAACATCCTTTTCTTTAGATTCAGCTGTAGACATATCTTTCCACAATCTCGGTCAAAGTCAGCCAGCATTTGTGCCGCTTGGCTAATGTTTGGTGTTATTAGAACGATGCCATCAGCGAAGCAGAGGTAGTGTAGTTGCCGACCATCTATCTTCCTCCCATTCCTTCCCATTCTAATTGTTGCATGATGTTCTCAAGGGTGGTGCTGAAGAGTTTTGGTGAAATGGTAACACGCTGTCTAACCCCTCTTTTGACATCAATGATCCACATACAAGGAAGAAGAAATTGAGAAATTTTACATGGAACTGGAGGAGTTCTATAAAGAAGATCACACCTTCTACAGGACCATAGTCGGTGATTTTAATGCCAAGATAGGGCCAAGAAGATCAGCCAAAGAACTCCACATCAGGTCCCAGGCCTAGAACAGAACGAACAGAGTGAGAGACTGAGTTCATCATGTCCACCAAGACCATTCATGGGAACACACAGTTTCAGAAGGCTGAATAGAAATGTTGGACATGGGAATCCCCTGGTGGACAGCTCTACAATGAAATTGACCACATCATCTTCAATCTATGGTTTTTCCTCACCAATGTTGCTGTCATTCCAAAATTCCATACAGGATCGGACCATCGTCTCCTTCATGCAAAATTTTACTTCAAAGCAATGGGGAGAAAAGGCTACAAAGTTTAAGAGAACTCCCATAATGACCACCAACTGGGAACTCTTTGGCACCATTGAGGCAACATGGGAAGATGCCATCATTGACGACATTGATGAAGAACTCAACTGACTTGGTTCAGCACCTCCATGATTGTACAAAGAATGCTGAGAGAGAGAAAGCTACAAAAAGGGTTGAAGAATAAAAGAGGATTTGGAGACTTTAAGGAAGCATGCTTGTTGGAGCCAGTATGGAACAAATTACATATCATGCCAGGGTAGAGGCAAGACTCTGGTGGTATCCTGATGAGGAAAGTATGTAATTGAGATGTAAATCGGTTGGAGGCGCTGAGGAAAGACTTCATGAATGAGACATGTATTAATTAATTTTTTAATAATTATCGGCCAGAGGATCATTTTAGCAGCTGACAGTTTACATAACAACTCCAACTTTATTATATACCCAACAACAACACAAGCTAAATTCAAGAGCAAATAGTTTTACACTACAAAGGTATCCCACATGATTAGCATAAGGGGAGACAGAGGATTAGAAGGAGACAAGCAGGTGGGAACCAAGCTGGCATGGGGGTGCTCTCAAGGCAAAGGGAGAAACAAACAAAGGAGGTGTGACAGGTTGCAAATTTAGCCTTCCTGACTAGTCCAAGATGGTAAGATCTTATCTGGTTCTACTTTAGAGAGACAGAACACAGGAAAAACAAGTTTTCTGTCTGCATCCCAGGAAGTGTCCATTAGAGTCCATCTTTGACTGCGCTACAGCCAACAAGGAGATGTGATGCAGGGAAATGACCCAAGATAGGAGGGTCTGTGGTTCTGCTTCATGGAGACAGTGTCACCAAGAGAAGCCCGCATCCTATCTTTATTGAGAGAAAACCTGCCAGGAAACCCTGTGTATCTGTCAACAGGCAGTATCCATCAGACCTTAGCATATCCAAAGATTGATCTGCTTTCCGCCAACAAAAAGTATCTTCTCAGTTACTGAGCTGGATGCTGAGAATGAAATTTCTGATTAATCTCTGAACATTTTAGTAGGTAGGGAACCCTAGGCCATAAGTGCTAAGAAGAATGCACAGACGAAGAACAAATCTGGTCATAAAAGAAGAGAGACAGTGAGACATTTAAACCCAGGCCAGTTCTCACCAAGGGGTGCTATTGAAAAAAATCTCTTTTTTCTACCCCAGATCAATCACTCAACTCTCTATACAACCAAACTGGTGAAAAAAAAGCAAAATAATACAGTTCTTCAAACTGATATCCACTGTACTTCCTGCTAGAGAAACAAAGCAAATGCTAAAAAATTCAGTTCAGTGACAGAAAAAGATTCCTCAGTTATAAATCTTAATGACACAGAAATGGTGAGTTTAACTCATAGTGCTATTATATAGAAAGCAATGAGATGTATCACATTATATGAGAATTGACAAAATAGGAAATGAAATTATGAAGAGAGGTAATTCTTCATCAAAGTGATCAAAGTTTATTTAAAAAAGTCCAAACAGAGAGAAAGGGCAAAATCCCTCAATGGCAAACATCTCTGCCCTTGAAAGTGCTGTGTACTTGGGCCTCCAGGGTATATTCCCAGGAGTGGTATTGCTGGGTGAAATGGAGCTCAATTTCTAGTTTTTGAGGAATGTCCATATTGTTTGCCAGAAAATCTGACATTCCCACCAACAATGGATTACAGTCCCTTTCTTTCCACATCCACACCAGCAGTGGTTGTTCTTGCTCTTCTAAATGTGTGTCAGTCTCTGTGCTATGAGATAATATCTCATTGTTGTTGTTCTGATTTGCATCCCTATGATTAGTGATGAAGAGCAATTTTTCATATGCCTTTTTGTCATTTGAATTTCTTCTTTGAGGAAGTATCTGTTCATGTCTTCTCCCCATTTTTTATGGGTTGGATGTTTTCTTGTAAAAGTTCTACCAGCTCCTTATAATATACTTGGATAATAATATAATATATTTGGATATTAACCCCTTATCAAATGGGTATTGGGTGAATATACTTTCCCTTCGTGGACTGTCTTTCTATCTTGGTCACAATTTTTGAGATGTAAAAGACTTTTAGTATCATGAAGTCCCATATGTTTATCTTTGCTTCTACTTGCTTTGTTAATTGTGTTTCATCTTTGAAGATGCCTTTAGCTTCAATTTTGTGGAGGATGTTGTCCATGTTTTCTTCTATGTTCTTTATAAATTCAGGTCTGAAATTTAAATCTTTAATCAATTTTGATCTGAATTTTATGCATTGCATTAGACAGAGATCTGAGTTCACTTTTTTTACATGTAGCTTCCTAATTTTCCTAATACCACTTGTTAAAGAGAACTTTCCTTGCTCCATTCGTACTTTTTGCTCCTTTATCAAAGATTAAATAATCATATATTTGAGGATGTGTGCAGGATATTCAACTCTATTCCATAGGTCCACAGGTCTGTTAGTACCACAATACCATGGTGTTTTAATAATTACTGCTTTGCAGTACAGTTTGAAGTTAGAAAAAAGTGTTACCTCCCATTTTCTTTTTCCCAATGATTTCTTTAGCTATTCTTGGAGCTTTATTGCTCCATACAAGTTTTAGGAGTGTTTGTTCAATTTTTTAAAAAAACATCATGGGTATCCTTATATGGACTGCATTAAATCTGTGTAATGTTTTAGATAGTGTTGCATTTTGACAATGTTAAATTTCTTAATCCAAGAGCAGGGGATATGTTTTTTTCCGCATGTTCTCTTTTATTTCTTGAAGCAGTGTCTTGTAGCTTTCTTTGTATAGATCCTTTATTTCTTTAGTTAAGCTTATTCCTAGATACTTTATTTCTGTAGCATGACTGTGGGTGTATTTTTTAATATTTCTTTCCTCTTTTTCTTTAATTGTGTATAGGAAAGCCACAGACTTTTGAGCATTGAATTTTTTTTTTTTTGCTTTTTGGGTCACACCTGGAAATACTCATGGGTTTCTCCTGGCTCTGCACTCAGGAATTACTCCCGATGGTGCTCTGGGGACCATATGGGATGCCGGGGATCAAACCCGGGTCGGCACAGACCGGCTGCATGCAGGTAAACGCTCTACCCGCTGGGCTATTGCTCCGCCCCTGAGCATTGATTTTTTTAACCTGTCACTCTACTATACATATCTATTGTTTCTAGGAATATATGCTCTTGAATTGTGTAGTATTTCAAACTAATGGTTATGCAATAAAATTGGACTTAGACTACAGCAACAACAAACCAATTTTTATAAAGTTCATGAAAACAGGGCAGCTTGGTGATTACTGTGGAGAGATAAAGAGGTGGCAGATGAAAGGGGTGAAGAATTTTGAAAATTTCTAACTCAAAAAAATATTAAGTGCTAAGTAAATAGGTTAAAATACACACTTTAAAAAATAAATTATAAATTCCCAGTTATAAAACAAATTCATCCCGGTAGGATCGGAATTAAATTTAATGCTATTGTATTGGATGCATGAAAATTGGAAGAAATTTGATCAACCTAATGTATGATCAAAATCATATTAATTGATGATCACTTTTTAAGATTATCAAGAGATCATGACATCTTAATAGAAGACGTTAACTGCAGATAGGTTGGAAATAGGGAGAGAACAGATGACTGGATAAATAAACTGTAGTACATATACACAATGAAATACTAAACAGCTGTTAGGAAAACTGAAGTCATGAATAACTGTATTTTCATAGAGAGTATTATGTTGAGTGGACTGAGTCAGAGGGAGAGGGACAGACATAGAATGATTGAACTCGTGTGTGGATATTAAAAAAACACAGTATTCTCATATCAAAGGACAGTAGATGCAAAGCCAGGAGGACTGGTCTATGGTTAGAAGTTTGCTACAAGTGTAAGTGTGTGTGTGGGGGGGGTCCTTGGGGGTAGGTGGACAATTAGGATAGAGAAGCGACACTCTAACAATGATAGTTGGAAATGGTAACACTGGACAAGAACTGAGTGCTGACTGTAAAGGAACAAATATGACAACCTTTCAGTACCTTTATTACCAAAACTGCAATGCCTAAAATAAAAGAGAGACTTATAGAGTGAGAGAGGGAGGGAGAGTGAGAGAGAGAGAGAGGGAGAGAGAGAGAGCGCCTACTGTCTACTTCTGGGGCTGGGGAGGTAGTAGGAGGGAAACTAGGGGCATTGTTGGTGGAAAATGTACACTGGTTAAGAGATGGGTGTTGGAACCTTATGACTGAAACCCAATCATGAACAACTTTGTACCTTTGTAACTATGGACCTCACAGTGATTCATAAAAAGAAAAAAAATGAATTCTAATATGTGACTAAATTACTGCAATCTCATGATAAATTTTAACGTATAAATTGTCTTCACTTCCCTCATCCCCCAATATAGGGAACTCCATTGTGTGTTGGTACAAAGTTGTGCTCAGGTCACCTAGGTTTGACCAAATGTGTTGCGTATCAAACTTGGGACCTTGAGCATGCAAGGTATCTGAGTCATTTCAATACTTGCAGGACTTGTTTCTCATACAAAGAAAGTTCTATCTTGAGATGGAATCTGCTGCTGCTAAAGATATTATAGAACATTGCTTAAACAAGAACAAAGAATTTAGAGTATAGGGGATGGAGTGATAGTTCAGTGGGTAGGGCATTTGCGTTGCAGTGACTGACCCAGGTTCAATCCCCAGCATCCCATATGGTCCCCACGCAGTGCCAGGAGTAATTCCTGAGTGCAGAGCCAGGAGTAACCCCTGAGCATTACTGGGTGTGACCCAAAAAGCAAAAAAAAAAGAATTTCAAGTATATATAATCTTAATTAATCACAAGGCATCCGGGAGAGAAGGCAGGTTCTAGCCCTGGCCCGCCACCCCAGCAGAGCCTCTCAAGAAGCCAGAGGAACCCCACACCACGAGGGCTGCCATTTTCCACATCCGACTCCCTCTTATCAGAGCTCCACCCAATAGAAGAGCTGATCATAGCCTGGCTTGTATGGCCGCTTGCGGCTGCATGGTTCATCAATAAATGTTCAAGATTAGTGGTGACTACAAGAGTATACCACTTGCACAGTAGAGCCTGGCAAGCTACCCGTGTCATATTTGATATGCTAAATACCAGTAACAATTATAGACCTCATTACCATGACCTGATGGAATGGTTTGAGACTCTTTATGTTTCGGAGTGAGCAGATGCCCTTGGTCTACACTAGCATGTTACAGGATGTATGGAGATGTTACTGGTGCCTGCTCGAGCAAATCAATAATCAACGGGAAGACAAGTGATACAAGTGATAATTTTAATTGAAAAACTGGTAGCAGTGTGAGGTTTGCTTTGATTTTGAAAATACTACTCTAGGTAATATGCTGTTTATTAACATTTCATGTTACAGAGAAATCTTTCTTGAAGGGAAGAGTCATAGAGAAGGCAAACTTTATTATTTCTTATCTTTTTTTTTTGCTTTTTGGGTGACACTGGCAACGCTCAGGAGTTACTCTTGGTTCTTTGCTCAGAAATTACTGCTGGCAGTGCTTGGGGACCATATGAGATGCTGGGGATGGAACCGGGACAGCTACATGCAAGGCAAATGCCCTCCCTGCTGTGCCATCACTCTGGTCGCTTATTTCTTATCTTAATAGTCACAGTCACCCCAATCTTCAGCCACCACCACCCTGACTAATCAGCAGACATCAATACCAATGCAAGACCCTCTGCCTACAAAAAGATGATTCATTGAAGGCTTAGATGATGGTTAGCACTTTTTTGGCTGGAGTGTGTGGGGGGGATGGGGGGAGAGAAGACACATCCAGCAGTAGTCAGGCCTTATTCCTAACTGTGGTCAGAAACTCACTCTTGGTGATGGTAGAAGAATGGTACCCTACTAGCTATATTATTGCTCTGGCCTGCTGGTCAGCATTTTTTTAAAATAAAAAATTCTCAAAAATATTTACATTGCTTCTTAGACATTAAATGGTAGCACAATTTATAGACTACAGTATGATGTAGACATAACTTTTAGGTACACTGAGAAATAAAATGTATAATTTATGATGCATTTAATTACAATATTTACTTTATTGTAGTGATGTAAAACTGAACTCATCATATCTTGGCATTGTGAATGTAAAGGGATTGTTGCGCAAAAAGTCTGTTCATGTTTGCCCTGCAGGCTGCCAATCCAGTTTCAAATCCCGGTATCCCATATAGTCTCCTGAATACCACCAGAAGTAATATCTGCGTGCAGATCCTGGAGTAATTGCTGTTTTGACCGGGTGTGATCAGAAACAAACAAAACAAAAAATAGTCTGGCTATGAAGACAGAGAAATAGGAGAGACTGGGCAAGGAGAGCTATTTTCCTGGTTAATTTCATTATAATTTGTATTTGCAAGGAGAAGTTAGTAGAATGGGATAAAAAGAAAATATAGCCATCAAGGGTCAGAAAAAAAGCAGATGTGTATCAGAAGCAGGACCCACAACATTACCTGTTTCAGTCAGTTGGTTATTGGCAACTGTTCACCTGTTCACATCCAGAAGAAACTGGTCAACAAGGATAGAAGAGCAGTAAAGAAATTAAAAATGATGATGTTGAAAGTGGACTTTGAACTGAATGTAAACAGAGTTATAGAACAAATAGCTGACTGGTTGCTGCCAAAGTCACTATTTTTAAGATTAGTTAAACAGCCAGGTGCACTTAGTGAAAACGAATCTATGGGTGTAAAATGAATAAAATGGCAGTGATAAAGTATAAAGAAGGACTTTTCTGTGAAGTGCACTGTCAAAAAAAAGAAAAAAAGCCAAACCAAACAAACCCAATGTTAAAGCGTTATAAGAAAAATGAGTTGTGCAGCACAGAAGGTGAGATGGATGTTTGGAAGTTGGTTCAGACATAACAAAGATATGAGGCAAGCACTGTTTAAAGTCTCTTGCTAAACTATCAGTACATCTCTTTCCTTAGATATGTTATTCTATTGGTCCAGAATAAAAATGCAAAATAACAAGGAAGGAGATCAATGGAGGAAAGAAGAAAGAAGAGGAGGTTTGAAATAGCAGGGGCAAAGGACAGGAAACTAGTGCTCATGTGTTGCATAGAGGTGAGTTGTCTGCATATGTCTAAGTCACTAAACTGAGCACAACTGAAAGGATGGGGCCTAAACTACAGTAATTGAGTTTAAAAACATATTTGTCAAATATTCAGAGTTGGGGGTGGGAGGGAACCTGGGTTCGTATGTGGAAGATCACCTTGTAGTGGAATTAGAAGGTAACATTCTATGCATTAAACCCTATTATAAAAGATTTATAAATTGTGATTTCTTTTATTTTCTAAGTGGAATCTTCATTTATGCTTTATTTTTTGAAAGCTAAACTCACATGGTATGTGATTCTAGGAAATGGTTTTATTCCTCTCATTATATTTTTTATTTTTTATTTATTTTTAATTTTATATACCACCGTGAGATATACAATTACAAAACTGTTCATGATTAGGTTTCAGTCATACAGTGTTTTTTACCCATCACCCCACCAGTGCACATTTCCCACCATCAAAGTGCCCAGAGTCACTCCTGCCTCCCCCAACCTGCTTCTTCTTTTTTTTTGGACAGGCCTAATTGTAAATTTTATTTCTAAAAAGAGTATAATTGGAATATTTTTATACCACTCTGCCTTTATAATGGCCAGCCTTTCTTATATGATGACTGATTATACTTTGTTTTTTAGTAGAATATTTCTTTATTCTTCTTTTATTTATTTTTGACAATTACAAAAATGTTCATGTTTGGGTTTAAAACCATACAGTGTTCCAGCACCCATCCCTCCACCAGTGCCCATCTCCCACTACCAATATCCCTGATACCCTCCCCCTCCCCTAGCCTGCCTCCATGGCAGGTTCTCCATCTCTTGTCTCTCTTTCTCTTTCTCTCTCTCTCAACCTGCTTCTATGGCATGAACTTTGTCTCTCTCTCTCTCTCTCTCCTCTTACACATTGTGGCTTATCATACATGCATGCATTTAGGGGTTATCTTGTATATCCCTTTGCCGACATTCAATGCTCAGTTCTAGGCTGGCATTACCATTTCCAACAATTATTGGCACACTGGTTCCTTCTCTGTCTTACATAACCTTTGACTCTCACACACTTCTGGTAGATTCCAGCCACTAACAAGCCCTCCTGATCCATGTTTTATCTGCCTTGGATATTGATATCATACTATTTCTTTTATATTCTGCAAATGAATGCAGTCATTCTATATCTGTCCTTTTCCCTCTGGCTAATTTCACTTAACATGATCCTCTCCATATCCATTCATCTATAGGCAAATTTATAACTTCATTTTTCCTAGTAGCTGCATACTGTTTCATTGTGTAGATGTACCATAGTTTCTTTATCCAGTCATCTGTTCTTGGACACTCAGGTTGTTTCCAGATTCTGGCTATTGTGAATAGTGCTGCTACAAACAGAAGAGCAGATGGTGTTTCTGCTGTGTGTTTTTGAGCTCCTAGGGTATATTCCCAGGAGTGGTAACTGTAATTGTGATTCCTAAATTTAATTTTTTTAATCTGATAAAAGTCTATATAATTATATTCTTAGTGTTTCTGATGTTCAAAATTATAATGCATGAGATATTCATTTTAATATATTTTATTTTTACAACAATTTTAGTATAGCAACAAGAAATTTTTTGGATTTCACAGAAAAAATAGTTATTTCACTCATTATTAAATTCACTCTTCCTGATCTTAGCTTCTGTGGTCATTTTAACTACTGAACAAAATAAAGACTACCTTTCGTTTAGTTATGTCACTATTGGTGCTAAAATATTGTATGTACTCATCAAGACTCATCAAATTGTATACATATAAAATAGGTGACTTTTACTGTATAAAATTACATCTGAATAAAACTCTTAAACTAGCCATTATACATAAATGCTTATTTTTCATTAACATTTTATTCATATCTATGATCTTGCAGCAACCAAAAAAGTAGTTATTTTTATTATAATTTATAGATTAAACAAAATAAAGCCTAGGAGAGTTTGGGTGGCTCATAAACCAGGCCATAAAGCTAGCAAGTGCCTCTGTGTCTATGCTTCAACCTGTCCTTCCTCCATGATGAAATTTGGATCAAATCTAACTGCTTAGTGTTAGAATCAACAGAGGTTATTTTAAAACTCCCAATGTCCAGGCTGCACACTTACCAGTTTGGAGAATCAGTGTGCCTCTATTAACACTGCCCTCTATTGGGTTGGCATGAAATATGTGAGATGTTACATGGAAAATAATTTTAAATCTGGTTGCAGAATATAGTGTCTAAATTATATAAATAATTACTGATGGTTCATTGTAGTTTTTTAAATAAGAAGGTATACTACAAACTATATTGTACAATTTATAATCTTCTTACAATCTGGTAAATATGCAGGTAGTATTGAAACTTCCTTAACAAGTGGGATATTAGAAAATTTTAAAAAAAATTTTTAAAAAAACTTAAACTGTGAGATACACTGTTACAAAGTTGTTCATGATTGAGTTTCAGTCATATAGTATTACAACCATGAATGCAAATGGACATGAGCTGGTACTAAAATTTTAAAGGTCCATAGTTTTTAATATAAATAGAAGGGAAGCTACAGGATAGCATACCAAGTAACTGCCTGCACAATTAGGATGGGTGGAACAACAGGCCTCTGTAGTACCAAGAATCCCATAAAAGAAACTAACTCATTATTTTCAACAATACCCCTAAGGTGCAATAAAACAACCAAAAGACCTATGCTGCTGAGCAAATGTGTTTCCAGCTGTGACTGAGCTGTTGTTATCTGAAACCTTTGCTGATACTAAATGAAAAATAGCATGCAACTACATTTTTATAAAGATGCATTTAATTTTTTTTCTCTGTGCTTAAGAACCTTGTTTTTCTAAGAATCTTGTTTCCAACCTCAAGTCACCCTCCTCTGTCCTCTTTGCCCATGCCTCTTGCTTCTGCCCTGCAGACCCAAAAAATATTTCCCTTATTGGCAGCTCCCTGATTTCATTGTTCCTTAGTCAATGGCCATAGTGTGATTTGGTGCTTTCCTTTTCTCCCAAACTAAGCTCCCCATTGCACTAATAGGCACATTTAAAATGATTAGGAAGTCAAGCTTATTCTTTTCACATATGCAAAATGTCTATTGAAATAACTGTGTAAGATTTGATCTGTTTGAAGAATGCCATTTATTAAGTGATTCAACTTGATTTTACTTTATATTTAAAGTCAAGGTCAAAACTTTCTCTTTGTACATTGCCTCAGTAGTTCTGTTTTTCTACCTAATCTGAAAACAACAGCCCATCCCTACAATGTTTCTCTGTCTCTGTCTCTGTCTCTGCCTCTGTCTCTGTCTCTGTCTCTCTCTCTCTCTGCATCAATTTGCAGATATCATCAATCCCTTCCCAGCTCCCTGGTGACTTACTTAATCAGCTTTGTGTGGTGGAGGGAGGTGCGTGGTTTTTTCATAAGGAAAAATGTAGCAGCACATAACACTGCAGCATAGAAGCCATATTTAGCCTCCATTTAATGACTGCAATGTTGATTTCTAGGAAGAACCTATGATCAGTTTTCAGCTCACTATCAGAGCTGACTATCATCGTGTCAATGGCTTATTTTTGAGTTTTCCAATGTGGAATGTGGACAAAATGCTTAAGCCCTATCAAGGATTTTTTTTTTTTGCCTTTTGAGTCACACCCAGCAATGCTCAGGGGGTTACTCCTGCCTCTGCACTCAGGAATTATTTCTGGCTGTGCGCGGGGACCATATGGGATGCTGAAGATCAAACCGGGGATTCGGCTGCGTGCAAGGTAAATGCCCTACCCGCTGGACTATAGCTCCGGCCCCTCAAGTTTCATTTTTATAGCCAGTAAAATGGAGCTAATAATATAACTGACTCCATGTGAAGATTAAATAAGATCGTAAGAAATCATTAGCACAGTGCTTGAAATGTCAGAATATGCAATAAGACCATCAACTGAAAACTTGACTGTCTTTTCCAAATCTTGTCCTAGTCAGATTTGGGGCAAGCCAGAGCACAAGTCAGCTTGCTAATTTGTAAAGCTGGGCAATATTTGAATCTACCTTATAGACTGTTGTAAGGATTAAATGAATTAATGAACACTACTTCAAAGAGTACCTATCACATGGCAATCTATAAAAGTGCTTGCTATTATTATTATTATTATTATCAAAAGTAGTTATATTAGCTAACCTGTTGAAATTAGTTCAGCTCTAAATATATTGCCTTTAAAAACTTGTCAAGTGAGATTGTAAAGGTTTGATCTTCAGTTCTCCATAGACTAAAATAATCATGAAAGAAGCAACAAAGTTCAAAGTGATATTACCTTCAGGTGACCACATTCCCACAAGCACTCAGTCCTGTCCAGAGTGATTAAAGTTATTCTAACTTTAAATATTCGTTCAACCTTTGCTGTAACCTTGCTTATCTGAGAAAAAATGAGATTCCTTTCTTTTAACTTTCAAAAAAAACCTGTAGAAAATATTCACATGAACTCTTGAGTCAGGTTTCCAGTTCTACCATATTTTAACTCAGAGACTTGGAGAGGTTAGTTCCTAAAATGGGGCATAAAAATACTCCCTCCTGCAGGCTGAGGATAGGACTCCACAATGGAGTACACAGTGTGTGCCTCACATGTTTGAGACCCTTAGTTCTACCCAACATACAGGAAGGAAGGAAGGAAGGAAGAAAGGAAGGAAGGAAGGAAGGAAGGAAGGAAGGAAGGAAGGAAGGAAGGAAGGGAAGGAAGGAAGGAAGGAAGGAAGGAAGGAAGGAAGGAAGGAAGGAAGGAAGGAAGGAAGGAAGGAAGGAAGGAAGGAAGGAAGGAAGGAAAAGAAAGGAAGGGAAGGAAGGAAGGAAAGGAAAGAGAAGAAAGGAAGGAAGGAAAAGAAAGGAGGTAGGGAGGGAGGGAAGGAAAAGAGGGGAAGAAAGGGAGGGAGGAAAGGAAAAGAGGAGAGGAAAGGGAGGAGAGGAGGATGGAGAAAAGAGAGGGATAAAGGAAGGTATTACCCTCTTCAAGAATATTATATATTTAATTAATTAGTCAAAGTCCAACTCACCAAACTTTATGTACCAAACTCTATGGTTTTATTTGGAAGTAGGATCATTGGCGATACAAATAGTAAAAATAAATTTAAAAGATTCCTTGATCCAATATGATGAATATTATTATGAAAAGAACATCATGTGGAAAGAAAGATATATGAGAAGCAGGAAGGTTGTGTGAAGACATGTAGGGAGCAACCAGTCAAGGAAAAAAGGCCTGGAGCAAGCGTTTTCTTACAGGACTCAGTCAATACCTTGATTTAGGACTATAGCCTCCACAACCAGGAGACATCAAGATGTTGCCTAAATTCTTTGCTCTGTGATATTTTTGTCACAGTAGTCCTAGCAAGCCCGGCTCATCAATAAATGCTTTATTTAGTGGTGACTACAACAATATGCCACCATACGGCAAGCCTGGCAAGCTGCTCGTAGTATTTTGATATGCCAATACCAGTAACATTTATATTAGGTCATTCCCGTAACCTAATATAATTGTTTGAGGCTATTTATGTTCCTGAGCGGGCGGATGCCTTTAGGTTCTACTAGCATGAGACGGGACATATGGAGATATTACTGGTGCCCGCTCTAGCAAATAGATGATTAATGGGAAGTAGTGATAGTGATAGTAGTGATAGTCCTAGCAAATTGATACAGTGGAATATTAATGAAGATTCAATGAATTACTCAATATAAAGCACTTAACAGTGTTCCCAAATGCAACATAAGCAGCATACAACTGAAGCTAACAGTTAACACACCAGACTGCTGGTAAGTAAAATTAAAAGGTATTAGTGTTTAAGTAAAGGGATATCTCTTTACAGTATCTGTATGCAAACCATAAAGCAAAAAGGAAAGGGAGAGAGGGAGAGAGAGAGAGAGAGAGACAGAGATAGAGAGAAGAAAAGTATCTGCCATAGAGGCAGTTGGGGTGGGGACATAGAAGAAAACTGGGGACAGGAGTGGTGGGAAATCTGCACTGGTGAGGTGAGGGGTGTTGAAACATTGTATAACTGAGACCCAATCATGAACAACTTTTAACTGTGAAAAAAAGAAATTGATCTAAATTTGTGCTGGAGTAATAGTATAATGGGTAGGGTGTTTGCCTTGCATGCAGTCTACCCAATTATGATCCCTAGGCATCCCATATTGTCCCCTGATCCTGCCTGAGCCCTGAGAGCTTCTGAGTGTGAACCAGAAAACAAAAATTATTCTAAGCCAAATAAGGCTAGATGGAATAAATAAGTTTTCTCCAGATATTTACTTCTTCATTTTCCATGTTTGGTTTATACCCTGAGATAGATGTTTCTTATTTGATTGGATTCAACTGTGACTCAAATAAAAAATAAACAGAATTCTTTTTTCTTAACTTTCACATCCTCTAACTGAGGCAGATCATGGACAAAAAGTATATGGTAGCTTTGTTCTGAAGACCCAGAGAGAATGACCTGCTGCTAAACCAATGAGCTAGACAAAGCCTTCACAGAAGTGTGTTCCAGACCTGAGCATGGTAGTACAGCTCATGGTAATAAATTTGAGATTTGCTAACATTTTCCAAATTTTAAAGTTGTCAGTAACTATAGTTTGATTGGGAAATGAAATGGGCATTATCAGGAGATGTGATCACAACAGACCAGATTTGGTGGACTCTTACCAACTGACTCAAGAATTCTAGTCTGGGAGAGACAGTTTAAGAGGCTGGAGTATATGCTTTGATGCTGAAACTGTGTACTAGCCTCAGCACCACACAGACTCTAGAAAACTGCCGGGATAAAAGTCCAACAACTAGAGAATGTTCCATGTGCACTACAGAAAACTGTTTTTTCAGCGTTTTTGGCATGAAAAGCCCTGTATATATCCACTAGCTCTCTTTCTTCCATTTCTTCTTTCACTGTATCACTGTATCACTGTCTTCCCATTGTTCATCGATTTGCTCCAGTGGGCACTAGTAACATCTCCATTAGTCCTGTCACAAGCAAGTGCAACGCAAGGGACAGGAAGATTCCAAAACCATTCTTCAGGTTATGGAACTGAGGTCCATAATAGTTACTAGTCTTTGGCATAAAAGTAAATAAAACATGGTAGCTTGCCAGGCTTTACCGTGTAGGTGGTATAGTTTCAGTAGAAGGCTCTCAACCAGAGCATTTACTGATGAAACTTAAGGGGGGAAGATCAGGTTTTCTCTTGGATGGAGCTCTGAGGAACTATGGAGTCGGATGTTGAGAATGACTAACTGCATGATGTGTGGTTTTGCTCTGGCTTCTTGCCAGGCTCACTGGTATCAGTTAAAACATGTCTATAACTGTTTACTATGTATAATGTGAAAGAAATTGGGAAGAACCTTATGCAAAATTCAGTATCCTATAAAAATATCGCGTGCCAAGGGACATGTGGGTCTGGCGTGGATGGGTCTCTCTCTTCGGGGCAACTGGCATGGAAGAGGAGGAAAGGGCAGGGCCCAAAAACTCCACTCGAGTCGCCAGCTGGTCTCTCCCCACTCATGAGAGCAAACCCTTGGAGCAATGTTGGACTCGGCCAGGGGATGGCGAGCCCCTTCCGGGAGGTCAGCTCCATGGGTTGCTTCCCATGGGGCCGTTAGCTAGCGCAGCTGTGGGTCTGAAGTGGATGGGTCTGGATCTCTTGATCCAGGGCAGGGGCAGATCCAGACCCATCCACTTCAGACCCACAGCTGCGCTGCTTGGCTGGCCTTGTGGAAGCAACCCATGGAGCTGGCCTCCGGTAAGGGGCTCGACCATCCCCGGCCGAGTCCAACATTGCTCCAAGGGTTTGCTCTCATGAGCGGGGGAGAGAGACCATTTCTTTCCTTCAGGGCCAATATTTCCTTGGTGAGTTTCAGTCTTGTTGATCTATCCATCGTTGATAGAGCAGTGTTGAAGTCTCCAACCAATATTGTGCTACTGTTAATGTCTTCTTTGAGGTCTCTTAGCAGTTGTTTTATGTATTTTGCTGGCCCCTTGTTTGGTGCATATATATTTAGTAGTGTAATTTCTTCCTGGTGTACATACCCCTTAATTAATAAGAAACAGCCTTCTTTGTCCCTTCTAACCTTTTCACCCTGAAGTCTATATTATCTGATACTGTTATGGCCACACCAGCCTTTTTGGAGGAGTTGTTTGTGTGGAGAATGGTCTTCTAACCTTTGACTTTGAGTCTGTGTTTGTTCTGATTATTCAGATGTGTTTCTTGTAGACAGCACTGAGAATTAAATACAGGCAAAAGATACACATAGCAACCCTTTAATGTATGTTCTGTAATCCATAGTCTGGAAGGGAAGGAAAAGAAGAGAGAGAAAGGGAAAGAAATAAAGAACCTGCCATGGAGGCTGGCTGGGGAAGAAGGTAGGGGAACCGGGGGCGTTGGTGGTGGGAGATGGGCACTGGTGGAGGGATGGGTGCTGCAACACTGAATGACCAAAACCCAAATATGAACCTTTTTAATTGTATATCTTTGTAATTGTATATCTCATGGTGGTATAATAAAATACTTTAAAAATAGAGATTACAGCAGAAATTAAAAAAGTCCAACAACTGAATGAAGAATAGTTTTGAGCACCACAGAGAGTGTCTCTAAAACAACCATAAAATTTATGGGCATTTCCTCTAATTTTCTGTCATACACATCACAACTTAGTCATTATTTCTGCAGCTACTACTAAAATCTTTTCATATCACCATACTGGATGATGATAGAAATCATATTTTTGTACTAATTTTAAGCCTTGGGTTGTTCATTCTTTTTCCTGTGAGTCACTTGTGAAACCTAGGATGCCATTCAGGGCTCCAAATTACAGTGATTTTATGAGCTATTGTTCAGCTTCTTTCACATGGAGGATAGATTCTAATGAAGATCTAATCGAGTTAATATAATGAGTACATTTTCATGTGAGCAAATCCCTGTTGGGCTGCTGCTTTCTCTTAGAACATAAATCACGTTCTGAAATCTATAAATACCAAAGCAAATTTTCTTGTGTGTCTGAAGGAGTAAAGATACCTTGTTATATTTTATTTTACATTTAAAATGCCTTTTCAGTGAAATTAAGATATTTGTTGTCTAAATTTTTGGCTAGAAGTTGATTTTTAGTACTTTCTTGAGGCATAAAATAAGATTATTAATATGAACAACAAAACTTTCTAAACCAGTAAGGACAAAACAAACAAGCTTTGAGTTTCATCTAAACTACATTTTCAAAATATCACACAGGAGTTCACATCAGAACATTTCAAACTGCTTTTTTTTTAACATTAATGGTTTCCTGAATCTTGCTGCTTCAAATTGAACAAGGAACAGTAAAAGACAAGAATGACAATATTCTCTCATCTTCTAAAAATGACTTCAGGCAAAATATCATTTTGCTTCTACCTTTCATGATGAAATATAAGTGGGATGACACTTGTGAAATAAAGGGCGGTGGCATGAGGTCTCTGGTGGAAATAGTTGATTAAAATCTCTGATAGTTACATATCTTTTTATGCCTTCAGCAGTTCTTGAAAAAATGCTGCCAAGCTTTGTCCCACTCTCTCACCCACTTCTTGACCACCAGGCTGCTTTCACTGAGCTTTTGAAATCCTTTCATCATCATGTATTAATGTATTTGTCAACATTTATTAAAGAGCTACTGTGTACTAGACACTGCATTTGCTGATGGAGACCTGGAGCAAAATTTCCTTTTGATCTCTTGTGTCTTGCAAGCAATCCCTAGAACACTTGCACATTAACCCATTTTTAGGACTTATAAAACTAAATTTTTTAAAAGGTGTGATTTATTTCAATTTATAGTCTATGCTTTTGCTTTATAAAAAGCAACAGAAAAATTCAGAAAGGGCTGGGGATATTCCTGTACCTGCTTACTTAACATAACCTATAACATTCCAAGGTTATCACTGAGTAACTAACTGCAGGAATGACTGATGCCATCTTGATTTTTATAGGTGCATATAACTACTTTGTCATCAAACTTATTCTCAGTGTAAATGTATATATTAGTGTTTTTATACCAGTCACTCAAAAGTACCAACTTATATCCTGATGGCTTCTGTAAACACTAGCCAAAGACTAAAACCTAGGACTGACTTTTTTAAACATTCAAACATCCTCTTTATCCCTACTACCATGCTCATGTTATCAAATATAATATCGTCTATGGACATTCAAAGATTATCAATCAAGTCACTCCTAATATAAGATTAGGGACACAAAATAAGTTTAACATATAATTTTAATTGAAACCAATTTTAGGGGATTATTCTGAGATTCAGACTCTATGAACATGACCCAACTATAGGTCCTCTATGAAATACATCACAGCCTGCTTTCCTCTTCGCACATCATACTAGAGGGGCAAGGTATGTTGAACTTGATACTGAATACTGAGTGACTAGTGATTATTCTCCTAATAACATTCTCATTTTAAATAAAATAAAATAAGTATATGAAGCCATGAGGCTAATAACTCAGCCTAGAGAGCGGGCCTGATTTTGGTGATAGATCGTGTCAGTTGCAGATCATGTCAGGGAAATCTGGTGCAATTCAGGTTTTCTCACTTTCCAGTTTAATGAGTTAGGATCAATAATGGGATATTTTTAAAGTTCATTTTCTGCTATGGAAAATTGGGCCAATATCTACACTTAGTGATAATTTATTGTGAATAATGTTTTGGAGAAAATGGCAAAAAATTTAGCAGAGGCCTGACAGGTCTCAGATTTCAAATAAATGTTTTCCAGGAGCTGTTCTTTTTATATGCTTCCTGGGATCTATCTTAGATATTTTAACTCTTCTTATTTTGTAGAATACTTACTTTTTTCCTGCTGTTTTTTTTTGTTTTGAGGTTATGTTTAGTGGTGTTCAGGGGTTTCCTCTGTCTCTGCATTCAGAATCACTCCTGGTGGTGCTGAGAGGATCATATGAAGTGTGGGGATTGAATCCAAGTCAGCAGCATGCAAGCATAGTTCCCGCCTGCTGTACTAGCTCTTAAGTCCATATAATACCTATTATTTAAGGTCTTTAAGATCTTCTCTGAACATCTCTACCACTTCTATTTCTCATCAATTTTGGGCTGATGTAGCCCAAGGCTGTAGATCCCAGGTCTGAGTACTTCTAAATAGCTTTCTGTGGGCAAAAACTTTTCAAGAACATTGGCCTCCTTGACTTCAAATCTTATCCTACCCAGTTAAAAACATTCCATAGGGAAAAAAGGGGATAGAGAGACTGATCACTTGATCACTTGACATCCCATTATTCATTGGTTTGCTCGAGCGGGCACCAGTAACGTTTCCATTTGACCCTATCACTTGCTAGTGTAGCCCAATGGCATCTGCTTGCATCAGGAATACAAAGAGCCTCTAACCATTCTTTCAGGATCTTGACAAGGAAGTCTGACCATCTTGTAGGTGGGCGGCCACTTGGTCTTTTGACGTCCGTGTAATCCAGTAGGTAATGGCTCTAGTCCAGCGGTCATCTCCAAATCTCATTACATGTCCAGCCCACCTGATTTTCGAAGCCTTAGCAAATGAGATAGCGTCCCCTGACTCTGGATCGTCGACGGAGGTTGGAACTCCAGATTCCTTCTCTCACTTGATTGAGGCGTGATATTCCAAGCAGAGCTCTTTCAATTCCTCTTTGGGAGACCCGAATAGCGTTATCATCCTGCTTTCATAAGGGCCCAGGTCTCTGAGGCATATGTTAGTGCAGGGATAATGGTGGAGTCAAAAAGGCAGAGAGACTGATACAAACAGAAATAGGGGAGAGAGAGACAAAGAAAGTGTATGTCATAGAAGCGAGGCTGTATGGGTAGGTGGGGGTGGGGATTATGACAGAAGGAAACTGGGGACATTGGTGGCGGAAATGTGCACTGGTGAAGGGATGGAAGTTGGAACATTGTATGACTGAAACTCAGTAATGAATAACTTTGTAACTATTTCTTATTGTGATTCAATTAGAAAATTAATTTTAAGAAAAGTCTGGGGTCAAAGCTATACTACAGAGGTTAAAGCACATCTTGCAGGCCACCAACCAGCTTTGATCTCTGGCACCACATGGTTCCTGAGTATCATGAATGTGAACCTGGAGGCCTCTGAGTACTGCTGGTGTCACCTAAGTAATCCTTGGCACCAGAGGGTCTGAGAAGTGCTGCTCTCTTCACACTGAATCTCCAACTTGGTCTGCTGAGTATTGCCAGAGTGGCATTGGCTCCCTGAGTCCCACTTGGAAGCCCTACATGCCCCCAAAGAGCAGCCTGTGATCTCAATAAAATAAATCACTTGTATCACTTGTCTTCCCGTTCATCACCGATTTGCTCGAGCGGGCACCAGTAACATCTCCATATGTCCTGTCACATACTAGTAGAGCCCAAGGACATCTGCTTGCTCCAGGAACATAAAGAGCCTCAAACCATTCCATCAGGTCATGGGAATGAAGTCTATAATTGTTACTGGTATTTGGCATATCAAATACGACACGGGTAGCTTGACAGGCTCTTCTGTGCAGGTGGGATACTCTTGTAGTCACCTCTAATCTCCAGCATTTATTGATGAATGGCCAGGCTGTGATCAGCTCTTCTGCTGGGTGGAGATAAAATAAGTAAGTAAAATAAATTTAAAAAATAAATAAAATAAATAAGTTTTCTTAATTATAGATTATAAATGGGTTTTAATTTTATAGAAGTAAAGAGGATTAAATATAAGTTTTGTTTTTGTTCTTGTTTAAAATGAAAGTAGTTAAACAAATGCTAGTGGTCTTCATGCTTCTTTAAAAGTTTTTCTATAAGCAGTGAAATGACAAAATAAATAAAATAAAATGTTCTTTGATATTTTAAGTCATAAAATATTGGCTTAACAACCTAGTTATTGTCATTTGAATCTTGTTTTTGAAATGTATAACATATTAATAGTCACTATGCAGTAATTTTGCAAATGACTATTAGATTGCAAAAGTTTTCTAGAAAATGAAATATTGTTTATGTATTTTGAAGTTGCCTACCTGTGGATTTGCCTGAAGGAGGGTCCTCGATAAACATCAATGACATTCAACAAAAGATAAACATCTGCTATCCGGGAAGCACTCTACAAGGCTAAGAGGAATATAAAATTAGTAAGAAGCAGGTGTGTGGTCTGAGAGAATAGGCAGTGTGCTAACATTCAACTACAATATTAAGCATAAAAAGGAGAGTAATTGGTGTAATTGTAATAGACATTAAATGCAAAGATAATGAAACAGTACAGGGTTAAGGTGACTATCTCAATCCCTGGCATCATAAGTGCACCATGTGCCCCTCACGTACCTGTCTCAATAGGCAGTGTGCTAACTTTCAACTTCAATATTAAGTATAAAAGGAGAGTAATTGGTGTAATTGTAATAGACATTAAATGCAAAGTAATGAAACAGTACAGGGGTTAAGGTGACTGTCTCAATCCCTGGCATCATAGGTGCCCCATGTGCCTCACACACCTGTCTCAATACCTGGCACCATAGGTTCCCCATCGTTCCCTAGTCCTCAAGACTCCTGAGTACCACCCTGGTTATCCAGGTGACTCCCAATACCACCCTGTCCAGGCAGCACAGTAGCATCCTCAGACCCTTGCATTAAAATTTCTAGGTCAGTTGACAAAAACAATCACTGGGAGGCTCCTAGCACATCTTGGGAACCTTCTAAAAGTAAATGCTAGGTGATCAGGAAAGGGCATGTACTTCTGGATAAAGACCTTTGTTATAAAATTTTCATGAGAGAGGGAGTATTTGAGCTGAATATTTGGTCATGGTAAGACGATATTTTGCAAATATACAGTCTGATCTATGGTAAGAAAGTACAGAGCACATAATGATTTGACCAGAAGTCCAACTTATTAGTATACCTAGAATAACAAGCATATAAGCGAGCTTGGAGTAAAATCCAAAGATTTGACTGCTAACTTTTGAAT
>JAJIBD010030437.1:0-15154 GCA_021461705.1 Cryptotis parvus | reverse complement strand
CCTGGGCTTGAACTCAGCTGCTCTGAACTGGTCTCGAGATCATCTCTCTTGCATGGGTTCTAATGAGCTGTGGGGTTTGGACTGTAAAAATGGCTGCTATTTTGGTGAGCGAGTCTCATCAGGCTGCTTCTGAGGCCCTACAGAGGGTGATGGGCCAACACCCAAAACCCATCTTGCCTCCTGGGAACCTATTGTCAGCTGAGCTAGGGGAGAGCTGCTGGCAGCTCTCCCCGTGCATCTGAGTTTCTGCATCATGGCGAGAGTCCCAAGGCAGTTCGTGGGCAGGGCAACCAGGCCTCTGGGATGGGTCAGAGAGGGGAAGGGGTACTCCAGCTCCATCTTCAGGAACCCCCAGTGACTTCTGCCTCTGAGAGCTGCCTACCTGGACTCAAACTCTGCTGTTCTGAGTTGGTCTTGAGATCAGTGTCTCTCTTGCATGAGTTCTGATGAGCTTGGGGGTCCGGGCCATAATAATGGCAGCTATTATGGTGAGTGAGTCTCATCAGTTGCTTCGGAGGCCCAACAGAAGTGATGGGCCCACTCCCAAAACCCATCTTTCCTCCTGGGAGCCTCATGGTCAGCTTAGCTAGGGGAGAGTCAGATGGCAGCTCTCCCATGCATCTGAGTCTCTCATCTTTTTCTCTATCTCTATTTGTCTCTGTATTTCTCTCTTTCTTCTCCTACACCTTGTGATTTGTCTTACGGTTTATGATGCAATTATCTATGTGTGTATTCAGTAGTGAGTTCTAGTGTGACATTATAGTTCCTCATTCCCCATCAACCTCTCAGTTTGTTACAACTACAATAATCATTGTGGTGTACAGATGTGAAAGATCATGGGAAGGACCTGGTCCTAGCCTACTTTGTTATCTAAGCCTTTTTTGTGGCTATGCACTGTCACAGCTGTGTGTTTGGTCTGCCCCCTTGTCCTGTTCATCTGGTTGCAGAGGCTGTGAGCCTATAGCCACACCCACCAGCATGAAGAGGGATGAGCCTAAATTCCTGCTCCAAATCCAGTTGCGTGGCTTCCCCCCCCATGACTGCTTTTACCCTAGGAGCTACGTTGGTCTCGGCTGGGGACTAGCCGATTCCTCAGAGACTCCATGGGCTGCTCCACATGGGCTAGGCAGTGCAACTGTGCATCCGTCTGTCCCTTGTCCAGTTGATTTCTATTGTTACTGTTTTTGGCATATCGAATACACCATGGGTAGCTTGCCAGGGCTCTACCATTGCTCTGGGTTCATCCCCATGTGACCCAATCTTTTCCTATGTCAGACCATCCACCATCCAGGGACCAGAGGGTAGGAGCCCTCGGGCTGTAGACAAGCCTATCTCCTGTCTGCCACCTGCCAACACAGCCGGGCACAACAGCCATACTTGCAACACCTCTAGGAGGCAGGTGGCCCTGATCTAGTCATTTTGCAAATCCCATTCTCAATATCATTTTTATTTGCATTTACCTGATGATTAGTGATAATGATTTTTTTTTTCTGGGGAGAGGAATTTCGTCCAAACTCAGTAGTAAGGGGCTATTCTTGGTTTTATGTTCAAGTGACCTCTGACTTTCCTGGGAACCATGTGCAGCACCTGAAAATATATTTGGTCAATGATATGCAAGGCAAGCACCCTCACTTCCAGCTTGGACACAACTTTTCCAAAAGCCTTCTAGCTGTATATGTGTTCTACAGAGAAGTGTCCATTTATCTCCCCTCCCCCAACTTTTTTGTTTGAGGTTATTGATTATTATTGTTTTCATTGTGGAACTTAGCTAGTTTTCATGTATATTCAATATGAATCTTTTATCAGATGAACAGGGGAAAGCTATTTCTCCTATTTTGTCTGGTGTCTATTTTTACCAAAGTTCCTTTTTGTCATGCAACAACTAATAGACTTTCTGTCTTATTTGCTTGCTTTTTGTTTTCATTGCCAACAGAGCTGACTCCATTAAAGACACTTCTACACTCAATAGCATGGAGAAGTCTGCCTCGACATTTCTCAATTTAATTTATAGATTCAGGTCTCATTTTGAGGGCTTTCAGTCCAGTTTAAGTTAACTTGTGTAGTGTAATATGAATGCAGGTTGTTACTGTTTGGGGGAAAAGAGGGGTTGTTTGTAAATTTCCCCAACACCATTTGTTGAAGAAGTTTACTTTGTTCCATTAATGAATCCAGTTCCTTTCCCACAGATTAAGTATCTATAGATCTGAGGGTTTACTCTGGGCTCTTAATTCTATCTTTTTTCTCATTGATTTTTAGGGACTCAAATAGAGCACCACACAATTTTGATTACTACAGCTTTAGAGTACTATTTAAAGTTAGGCATTGCAACACTCCCATGTTTTTAAATAATAACTGATATGGCTACTCAAGGAAATTTTTTATTCTAAAATATTTTTAGCATTTATTCAAATATTTAAAAGTATATCTCTGAATTTTGATAGGAATTGAACTGAACCTGTATAATGCTTTGGATAGAATGGTCAATTTTGTAATGATCCACATTGGCCCAGAAAATCCAATTTTCAACATATTCCCCAAGAACACAAAGAATTAATATAAAAAAAAATTAACATGCACCTATGTTTATGGTAGCAGTAAATAACCATCCAATATGTGGAGATAACTAAACTGTCGAATGACAGAGGAATGGGAAAGAGGGGCTGGAGAGGTAGTGCAGATGGGTAGGGGCATTGTCTTGTTCATACCCAACCCATATCAATACCTGGCACCACATAAACTGATGTAGAGTCATTATGATATATATGTTTAAACTTCTGATAAATCGTGAGCATAATTTCTAAGATGGTTGTGTTATTTTACTTTCCAAAAGACAGTATTTGAGATTTTCAAATTTTCCATATCCTCATCAAAACATATTCTTGTCCTTTTGATTTACTGCCATTCTGGTGGCTATAGAGTGCCACAGGTAGCTTGATTTGTGTTTTTTAATGACTAATGATGATAAGCATTTATTTTGTGTGCAATTTTTTGTTTGACATAGTGCATACCCATGGGTAGCTTGCCAGGCTCTGCTGTGGCTCTCGGTTCGTCCCAGGGGACCCAGTCTTTTTCTATGTCAAGCCATCAACCATCCCCGGCCCACAGAGCAATGCCCTGGGTATAGACAAGCCTGTCTCCTGTCTGCCACCTGCTTTCAGTCAGGCACTTCAGTCACACATGCAACACCTCAAGGAGCATCCTTTAAAATTGCATTCAATCTACTACATACTTCTCTCTCTTCATTATGCCAAGGTACAGTTTAATAGTTGCAAGAATCCAGATTTATAAAATAAGGTAGAGTAGTGGACCTCATTCCCAATGTTACTGATGCCTGCTGGAGCAACTCAATGAACAAAGGGAAGACAAGTGATACAAGTAATTTTTTTGTTTGCTGTGTGTTTCTTTAGCAAAATCTATATTAAAATCAGTTTTCTACTTAAATTGGATTTATGTATTTTTGTTACAGATTCATAAGACTATAGATAATAGGATTTCCATACATTTTCTTTCATTTATGGTTTTTCATTTAATTAAAGTAAATTTTTATAATTTTGTGGTAGTACAGTAGATCTTTTTTTGTAGCTGCTATTGCTACTGCTTGTACCTTTGGTGACATATGTAAGAATAGCATCTGATTTTAGGTCTTGAATGATAAGTAAAAAGAAGCAAATAAAGAAATGTAGATGTTCACTCCAGGCACAAACAAAGAAAAAGTCATGGCATACAGGATTGATGCCCTGTAAAAATTCTCTTTGGGCCAGAGTGATAGCACAGCAGGTAGGCTATTTGCCTTGCATGCAACCAACCCGGTTCGATCCTCGGCATCCCATATGGGTCCCTGAGCACCGCCAGGAGTAATTCCTGTGTGCAGAGCCTGGAGTAATCCGCTGAGCATTGTCAGGTGTGTCCCAAAAAGCAAAATAAAAAATTCTCTTTTGCCTATTTAAAAAGACTGAAGATTCCTATAGAAATCATGCTTACTAACTCTGACATCATCTATATTTCCAGAAGATAATTAACAATATCCTATTGTTAGCTACAATGTGAGCTCAGTTAGAGGACTGCATGCCCAGCAGGAAGGTATCTGAATATTGGCATTTAAAAATCCACACTTTCAATTAAAAGATTTGTGTTCAATTTAGAGATCCTGAGACAAAGGCCAATTTATTTAATATTCTGAATTCTAAATTAAATCTAAGAACTTTTCAAATTTATCTTAAAAACCTTTTCTAATATTATTCTGACTAGTCCATCCATAATAATGACAATATTTTAGACCCAATATATTATAAAATGTATATGCAATATACATTTTCAACATGATTTCAAAAAGAATTCATAATTGAATCCAAGCAGACAGTGTGTTGACACCCTTACCTGATAACACAGGAAGACTTCACATCTGCATGAGAAGACTGTGTAATATAAGGACACAAGATCTAAGAGGTGCCACATGATTCTTGTTCTTGTTCTTTTTATTACTGATTCTATTTCCTCTGACATCTCACTTACTTTCTCTATGCTTCCACTGACATCTTTTACAATTGAGAGGATTTTATTAGACCACAGCTGTGGCTGTGATTTTCTTGGCCAGTGACAGAACAGAAACTACTAGTAAGTTGAGGAGACACTGGGACAATGGTGGAGGAGAGTGTTCATTCTAGAGGAGAGAGTGGTGCTGGAATGTTTTATGCATGAAAGCCTATTAGTAACAGGATTACAAACCGCAATGCATATTAAGAAAATAAAAAAAAAAAAAAAAAAAACAGGAAAAGTCCCAGAAGAGGCAGCATATGCTAAGTAACTGTTTGTTTATCACTTAAGTGATTTTAAGAGTGCCAGGGGACCTTATTAGAGGTATCTTCCTTCATCTATTTATCTCTTAGTTAAATATAGTCACACTTTATTTTAAGAGCATAGCCTCTACCTAAATCTGAATTATAAATGATCCTTTTCATTATTATTATTGTTGTTCTTGTTATTGTTTGGGCCACACCTAGAAGGCCTCATGGCTTAATCCTGCCTTTGAACTCAGGGATGACTCCTAGCAGAGATTAGAGGACCATTTGTGGTGTTGAACACTGAATTCAGGTTGGCTGTGTATCAAAGAAAGCACTGTGTTCACTGTACTATCTCACTTGTTCAAAAATATTCTTTTTTAAAAAAAATATTTTATTATACCACCGTGAGATGTACAATCACAAAGATGTTAATGTTTGGGTTTCGTTCATACAGTGTTCCAGCACCCATCCCTCCACCAGTGCCCATTTCCCACCCCAATGTCACCAATTCCCTCACCCCCCTCCCCCAACCTGCCTCTATGACAGGTTCCTTAACTCTTTTTTCTCTCTCACGCACTCTCTCTTTCTCTCTGTCTCTCTCTCCCTCCTCTCTTACACACTGTGGATTGCAATACATACAATTAGAGGTTATTGTTGGAGGACAGGTTTAGCTATTCTGGGAGTTTTGTTGTTTTGCTCACTCCCAGCTTAATCTATTTAAGTCAAGGTTCATTCTAATGAGACCTCTCTTCTATGTAAACACTGCTAGAGGGTGTGGCAGTTACAGAAGTCACCTTGATTGAATAACTTCTGACTTATACATCTACTAAGACTTCTATGTTTTCTAGATTGGGCACAGCTCCTCTTTATACCCACTGCACCCAGCGTGGGACAGTTAGAATTTACCAGGAGACTACCACCCTGGCTACGCTGAGACTATAGGAAGACTATAGGAAGGATCATACTAGTTTGCTCTAAGCAGGCGAGTGTGACCCTTTCAGTACACGAGAACAAGATACTCAGAATCACCCTGGTGCAGATAATAATAAGAAGGACCTTGTGGGTACCATCTAGATTACATGAAGCTCATGAAGTTAAGATGTATTACTTTATATCAGCCCTTTCTCTCTCTCCAGTGTTTTACATAAGAGATAATCTTGGTAGAAAGGGATTAGACCTTGGCATAACCTTTGTTTATACCTGCAATAGGGTGTGGCACTACACTCTGTTTAGAGTTCTTGTTGACATGACCCTCCCGGTTGGATTACTTTTGGGTATATAAGGGGGCTGACTTGAGGCCCCTTCACTTTTCACCTTTTGGGCCTTTAGCTTTTCAGCTTTTTGGCTCCTGTGGCTTTTGGCTCCTCGGCCTTTTGCTTTTGGCTTTTGGCCTTTTGCTCTTTGGCCTTTTGCTCCTTCTGGACAGGACTCAGCTCGGGTGAGATCCTCTCTCTTTGGTGGGAGACTTAGGTTCTTTTGTATGGTCTAAGTTCTGACCAGAGCTTAGAGTTTGTTCATTATATTGGAGTGCTGTGGAAGAGCTTTTTGTACTATTAAAAGCCTTTTTGGAACTGCACCCGGACTCGTGAGTTTTCATCTGTTCTCCCGGCGTCCTCGGAGGTAGAAGAGAACCTCTGTCCTGACACTGTCGGGGGACCCCGGCGGCATTCCCCCAACAGGTTATCATATGTATCTTTTTTGCCTGTATTCAACATTCAAGTTCTAGGCTGGGAGTATCACTTTCAACAATTATTAGTACACTGTTCCCTACCCTGGGTCTTACCTAACTTTAAATTCCACACGTTTGTGGTAATTTCCACTTTTGACAAAACCTCTTGATCCATGTTTGCCTGGACCATGCATATTGGTATCATAGTGTATCTATATCTGAATTTTCCACTTGGCTAATTTCACTTAACATGATCCTCTCCATGTCCATCCATTTTATAGGCACATTTCATAACTTCAGTTTTCCTAACAGCTGCATAGTATTCCATTTTGTAGATGTACCACAGTTTCTTTATCCAGTCATCAGTTCTTGGGTACTCTATTCTGGCTTTTGTGAATAGTGCTGCTATGAAAATAAAAGTGCAGATGGTTTTCCACTGCGTGTTTTTGGCTTCCCAGGGTGTATTCCCAGGAGTGTTATGGCTGGGTCAAATGGGAGCTCAATATCTAGTCTTTGGAGGAATGTCCATATTGTTTTCCAAAAAGGCTGCATCAGTTGACATTCCTGACCAACAATGGATGAGAGTCCCCCCTTTTCCCACATCCATGCCAGCACTCAGTTGTTTTTTGCTTAAGTGAACGGAAAACAATCTCAGATATAATAAAATAGTTATTGACTTATCGATGTCTTTTTGTGACCTTTTTGGTGATACCCAGTGATGTTTAAGGATTACTCTAGGCTCTGCACTCAGGAATTACTCCTAGAAGTGTTTGGGGGATCATATGGGATGCTGAGGATTAATCCCAGTTTGGCTATATGCAAGTCAAGTACCTTACCTGCTGTACTACTACTCTCAGGTCCTGAATAAATCAATATCTTAACATATAGAAAAGTAAGATTTCAGCGAGTTCTATTCACATACTTCCTCTGCTATGTATTTGAGAGTTTTTACAAGCTCCCAGGATTGGGTTGATGTACAGCTCTTTGTTTTCTTTTTGAAGGACCTCTTTAGTGCCTCTGAGAACTGTGATGTCCTCAAAGTGCAGACACTTCCCATTTAGAGGGCAGGGAAAGTTGCTGGCCAGATTTTGTAGCCTGAAACTTTGGCAACTTTATAAATGAATACTTCAGACAGTAAAGGATCTACTTGCCTTGCTAGGGCTGCCAACACTACTGAATGTTGGAACGTCTCATCACTACCTCATTTCTTGCAGCCACTGGAATCTCTAAACAGTTCTAAAGCCCTTTCCTTCCTTCCACTTCATCAATCGTTCATGCTGTATTGACTCTGAACTCCTTTGCTTTGGTAAGCTGGAATTTGGACTTCCCTCTCCCTCACCCACTACCAGAGACTTTGGGTTCCACCTCAAAGTATACAGATGTCTGGATGATAAAATAGTCTCTTTGGGTAAACTAACTGGTAAGAGATGTATTATATGTCACTGTTTTCTAGCCTTGCTGAAAAGGCTCTTTTCCCTGGCATGTTTTATGTCTTCCTAATTTATGGATCTGTCCTATTTCACATCTCCCAAAGGTTTGATCATGATGTTTCTCAAGGTATCAATGACTGGAGTCTAAGTTTCTTCATTTTCTCTTTTTGATCTATTTTCTGTTAATTTATCTAGCAAATGTATATGTAGGTCTAATTGTCATGTGTAGGGTACAAACAAGGCTAGAGTGTAAAGACTAAAATAATTTTATACTATTACTACAGGTCTGGGAATTTGCTCTTTTAGAGACTGGACTTGACCGTGACTGGAAGTGCAGTGAACTGAATGACAGAGACAAGAATGGTTCTGGGGCATGATTTATGCTGCTCCTTTACCTTTCAGGGGCCCAGCTTCAACCACTCACCACAGGTTTTCAACCTCACACTCTTACAGTGGACCATCTCACTCTAAACTGCTTTCCCCCAAAAGCACCCTTATAAGAACACATTCAAATACAGATCTTCCTCTCATGAACTCTTTGGGAGAGCTAGGGAAGAGGATAGTAATAAAAATAATCCGCTATGAAGCCAAATGTTATACTTGATGGAGTTCGTCTTTAATAGAATGATGCATAAAAACTAGGGAATTGCATATTAGATCTTCTTTATGACTTATCATAAACTATTACTATACTAGACACTCCATAATAAGTATGGGTTAACAAATTAATCAACACATATAAAATACAAGTATTGGGATGAATTGCAATGCCTTGAGGGGGCAATACTGACCATAGAGGGATTGCAGAGAAGAAATATTTTTAATTACAGATAGAAAGTACAGTAAGGTTGATATTCATCAGTGGAAACTGAATATAGCAATCAGTAAAAATGTTTGAGGTCACTTGGGCACAGTCTATCAAATATAAAATGTTCCTTCTACAGAAATAGGAGAAGCAAGAAACACAGTGTAATTTGGATAAAGGAGAATTAAAAGCTTAAAAAAAGGCGAATTATTCATGTACCAGTCTTAAACATCTTGGAAACATGGCTTATCCCTGAATATACTCAAGCCTACTACCAGTTTGCTAGACGTGTTTATAATTATTAAATGAGTTCTAGATAAGCAATTCCACAATATTCTTGCTAATGTTAAGTTGAACAAAAGTCTGAAGATGTACAAGACTAATCCAGAGATGAAGGAGAAGAAGAAAAGAATAGGCAGAGTATTTTTGTGCAGTATCCAGAAGACGTGGAAGGAAAAGGAGTAAAGAAAGGGATCTTCAAGTAGTTGGGATGGGGGGTGAGATATGTGTATGGGGAGAGTTAGAAGGCTGAAGTAAAAACATCTATTTGGTTGTAGAATACTGAAAATATATAGCTGCATCCAACAGGGAGTACATTTAATATGGAAAATATTAATATAAGGGGAAAATGTGCTTCCTTGGATAGCAGAGATGGTTCAATGGTAAGGCATTTGTCTTGCATGTGACTGCAATTCCATGCCCTTGGTTCAGATCCCTAGCACCACCCTATACTAACTCTAGTTAGTTCAGGCCAGGTGTGTACCAAAAAAAAAGTAAAGAGATGAAAAAGAAGAAAAAAGAGATCAGAAGAAAAAATAAAATAGAAAAGGAAAAAAAAAGAGAAGGAAAGAAGAAAAAGATATTTCTTTCTGAAGGATAATAATTAGCAGCAACAAAATCGTCCCTGTGGCTGGTAGTGGCATTAGGGAAGATTGCCCCCCTAGGGCCCACTGTGTATTGGAAGGACCAGCTTCCATAGACAAGTTCAGCAAGACACAGATTTGACAGGCATCCAGGATCTCCACTGAAACCTCTACCTAGTCAAATTCTGATTAAGTTACCTACATATCTGAGTTAATTAGTGAGCATACTAAAGCAGGCCATATTAGAATAAAAAGTTTTTTCTCTATTTTTAATTTTTTACCTACCCTTGAGGACAAGCATTTAAAATAAGTCCTATACAGTTAATAAATGTGTAAGTATGAAATCAAAAGATGGGCCTCATGTGGCTCTTCAACACCAGGGGTGATTCCTGGGCACAGAACCAGGAGTAAGCCCTCGTATAGCCAGGAATGCCCCCAAACAATTTTTTAAAAAAAAAGAAGGAAATTAGACATTACATTAAACATAACATGCACATTTGGAATAAAAGTAACTATCCTCCATTACTTATCTCTCGGGATTTCTGTTTAAAAATAGTGCCAGATATAATTAGCTTTTACATATTTTTCAAAGTTTTGCCAGGAAATTTTCAGAAAAATGATAGCACTCTTTTCCCACTGTTTTGTTGTCTTCCTTCCTGCCCCATTAACCAACCATCCATATGGGGACAGAAGGAAATCTGAACTGAAATCTGAACATCACATAAAGACCTTACTCCTTTTAATAACTTCATAGTATTTAGAAAATACATAGTAAATCCATAACTGGATTTTCAATATATTTATTTATGTACATCTTTCTATTTCACATTTATACTGTTTTAAGCTTTTAGCTAGTAAATATTATGGAACTAAATTTCTTGATGAACATATGTAGATGTCACAAGGAATATTAATGACATGTATGTCTGTAAGTTGAATGCATTAAAATAAATTTGCTATCAAATCCGATAGCATTATTTTTGTTGTATTTCAAATGACAAATTTTACAGTCTATATATCCACCAGCAATATATGTTTATTAATTCCTTCACATAATTGGTGATATTTTAGTATCAATTGTTTCGTGCTTTTGTTTGTTTGTTCTTGGGCCACACCTAAATGTGATGAATTATGTTGTGTTTTTGTTTGCTTGTTTGTTCTTGGGCACACCTAGTGTGTGATTAGAGCTAACCTGGTTCTCCTAACAGGGATCAGGCATCTAGTGGGCCCAAGGGACCATGGATAAAGCCATGGGGATTGCGTTTAGCTAATATTACTATATGATCAATAAAATATTTATATCTTTGAATGTAGGTCTCAGATTTTGTTATTAATAATCTGGGATATTTTTAGAATTCACAATTTCTTCAAATTTTTTTTTTTTATACTTCAAATATTAGCACTGCTTTCTTTTTTCTTTTTTTTTTTTTCTGTAACACTCAGTTACTGTTCAGATTTCCTGGCTCTGTAATCAGGAATTACCCATGGCTGCCTGGGACCATATGGGAGCTGGGAATCAAACCCAGGTCAGTTGCATGCAGGGCAAACGCCCTCCCCGCTGGACTGTCTCTGGCCCTAGCATTGCTTTCTATGCAAAAACAGTGACCTCCTTTCGACATCTCACTGCCAGACTGAGCTAAAGAACTTCGTATGCTCAGTAACTTCCATTATTTAAATAATCATGTTCAAATCTAACATTAGTTCATATAAAAATAATACTGTTAATGTCTTATGCATTGGAAAATGTTAATGCTACACAAAACTAAAAAGTATGTCTTAATAATCCCACATACTACCTGGCAGATGGTCCATAAACAATGTCTTGCCATTTGTCTGTTTTGAGTTGCCTTATCTCTCCTTTTCACTTTGGTACATCTACACTATGGAATGCAATGTAGCAAATAGGAAAAAAATGAACTTGTGAAATTTGCTTATAATGGATATCTGGACATGGTAGTCCACTATGAATGAGCCAAAGGAGTAGTGGCAGCATACTGAATTCAGTACTTTCTGAAATATAAAAAATCCATAATGTGAGACTAATATCCAAGGAGAGTAGAAACAAGGGCCAAAAAGAAGCGGTCACAGTTGTATGCCTGTCTTAAGTGTTGGGGGGAGAAGGCAGTGGGACCAGAGATGGGACCATTGCGACAAAAATAGCTGGAAATGACCATCCTGGACAAGAACTACATGCTACTGAACTAAAACTGAGCATTGAAAGTAGATAAGGATATACATGATAACACTTGTGTCTGTATGGCAAACCACACTAGGTAAAATAAAAAAAGTAGAAAGAGAGAAAGAGCAAGAGAAGAAAAGTGTATAGAGGCAGGTGATATACTGTATGACTGAAACTCACTCAGAACTGCTTTGTATTGGGCATCTCGTGTAATTCAATCTCATTTTATCACATGTATCATTTGTCCTCCTGCTTTGCACACTTTGCTCATGTGGGTGCCAGCAAGATCTCCTCATGTCCTGCCTCATACTAGTGTAGCCTAAGGGCATCTGCTCACCCGAGAAACAGGATCACTTGATCACTTGAATCCCGTTATTCGCATCCTTGCTCTGGGGGCGCCAGTAACATTTCGATTGGACCTTACACACACCAATGTCAATGGCATCTGGTTGATTCAGGAATATATGGCCTGAAATCAATTCTTCAGAAAGAAAGCCAGGAACATAAAGAGCCCTCAAATCCATTCCTTCGGTACTGGGATGATGTCTACACCGTGCCATTGGTTTTTGGCATCTCAAATGCAGAGTTTAAAGCTGCTCTTCCAATAATTCAGCATTAGAAATTAACTCAATGATGAATACCATGAAATGCAGTTGTACAAAAATGATGTAAAAATTATACATTTTCAGCTAAATAAGTATCTCGGAAAATTATTTCATAAGGTTTTATTGTTTGTTTTTATATTTGCTGTAAACATGTGACAGTCTTAGTACTTACTTAATATCTTGGATTTATTATTCATCCTAACATATCTTATTCAATACATTATTCCTGTGACTCAGCAACAATATTATAAAGCGAACAAGTTATTTGAACGTAAAGTAATCTTTTTGTTTCACTTCCGTTCTACTCCACCTATATATGCCTTCATAGGAGAGGACTATCAAAAAAATCACTGAGGCTAGAGATATAAATGCAAGGGCTGGAGGGTATCCTGCAAGTGTAGGCCCTAGTTTAGCTGTCTCAAGGCCTTCTTTGCTCCTAAAGCATTGAGGGGTATGGTCCTGAAACCCCAGCACTATGAGACTCAGCAGTACCCATCAGCTGGACTCCACGGCAGCCATCAGCCCATGTTTCCCTATGGACAAAATTCACTAACTATGGCTCTGGCTCCTACAGGCATACTTGAGGTCCTTAATGCCTACCTGACATTTTATTTGCGGTCTGACTCACTAATACTGACGAATTTAATTGGTTTTGGCCTTGCTATTTTTTTATTTCTGGCTTTTGGTCTGCTTTAGGTGATGTGTTCGGAATTTTCTCCTGGCTCTGCACTCAGAATTAACCTGAGCTGCCTGAGGGAACCATATGGCATACTGGGAAGACCTGACTTATGGCGCCAGTCAAACACTCACCACTAATTTGGACCCTGTTTTTTAATTCTTAGAAAACGAAAAATTCATTTTTTGTTTTTGAAGCTCTACAAAGGCGGTGCATGTTTCAACATAAATATTAAATAGACTATTCAATCAGGTCTCTCCTAACTTTGTCCTTTTTATACCTGTCTTTCATCTCTAAAGGTTACTGCTTTAATACTCTTACATTCATTTCTGAAAACATAAAAATTCACATAAATGTATGAGAAGAGAAACAGAGTGATCTGTACAACAGCCGAGTCAGAGATCCACCACCCCTTCAGCAATTGAGTGACCTGGAGCATCATGGATGTTCCTGGTGCTCCTGCAAGAACTTGAGATCTGGGTCACACTGTGTTATACTGGTCTGAATATTACATGGAGGCACCCCACCATCAGGAACCGTGCTTGGAAGTCTCCCTTCCCAATGCACACAGTAATAGATAAAGAGATAGACAGATATTATTATAAAAACCGGAGAAATTTCAAAGGACAGGAAAGTAATACTACTTCACTGAAAAATATGGACATCATCCTTTCCATTACTTTTCTCAATAGATACTCTAGAGCACTTAAATCTCTATGCTATATCTATCCAGTATGAAAATTTATGCAAGAGAAAAATTATATTTTCTTTTTAAATGTGCCTGTTTCAACTACTTACTACTGAAACCTCTTTCCTTAATTTGATTTGAAATATGTCTAGTTTCTCACATTGTTCTCACATATAGTTTTTTTGTTTTTTTTTTCGCATGTTTGGCAGGCCTGTCTTATTGCCTTGTATTCAGCAATTTTTAAACCATTGATGCTGGTATTCGTCTAGTCTCAAAGAATAAATCCAATATTTTGTAGATTTATCATGTGTCTGCACTGTTCATTATAGTATGAGATATGAGTGAGGAAGGGGATGCAGATGTATAGATATATATATACCATAATATATATTGGTGAATAACCATACCTCTTAATTATAGTTAAAAATTTCTAATATTGATATTTTTTGCTGAGATTATAATAATTTAAGAGAACAAGCTCTTGAGAGTTGTATCTCAAGAGCCAAAAGAACATTTAAAAACAATAAATAAATATCAGGGTTTAGACAGAAAGCAGATTTAAATATCAAAGAGTAGTAGTTTCAGTAGTAGCAAGAAAATTGATATATTACCAGTACTGACAGTAATAATATTAACACCTATATATACCTGGGTACTGTATTAAATATTCATATACCTTATTTAATATAATCTTCATAAAATATTTAACAGGCAAGGTCATGCCTGAAACCCTGAAGCCTTTAATGAATCATTCTGTAAGCTCAAGAAGTAAATCTCAAGCAGTCTGTTTACAATCTACTTTTTATTAACTGCATTCTGGAAGAGGAAAACCAAGAATATCTTTCAGTGGGGCCGTTGAGCTTGATTTCCAGCAGCAAAACAAAATATCAGTGGAGATAAAAAGAGTGCTGGCAGTGATCACTCAGTTTTTTTTTTTTAGGAGCTTTTTGGTCACACCCGGCTGTTCTCAGGGGGGTCTCCTGGCTCTGCACTCAGGAATTACTCCTGGCGGTGCTTGGGATTCATATGGGATGCCGGGATCGAACTCCAGGCCAGCACAAGCCAGCCGATGCAAGGTAAACACCCTACCGATGGGCCATCAGCCCGCCCTCAATTGTGGTTTAATAATGCCAGCTCAAATCTAAGGAATATTTTAGAAAACATACATGAATCTGACTTTCAAACTGTTTCTCTATATACCCCATTAAATGAATGATCCTCAAATATCTGTTTGCCAACATTACCCAAATAAACACATATTAATCATATTTTTGGGTATAAGAAGATATTACAGGGCTTAAGGTAAGTTTACAATTTAGTTAGTACTGGTTCAATCCCTTAGTAACTACGGTTGGTTCTTCAAGCACTGCCAAGGCAATAAGTTATTCTCAGAACCAGGAATGGTGACTGAAAACCAGCAAGTGTGTCCTCCAAGACTTCTAAATTAATTAATACATA
>JAJIBD010030436.1:545000-622723 GCA_021461705.1 Cryptotis parvus | reverse complement strand
AAACCCATCTTTCCTCCTGGGAGCCTCATGGTCAGCTTAGCTAGGGAGAGTCAGATGGCCAGCTTCCCCCATGCATCTGAGTCTCTCATCTTTTTCTCTATCTCTATTTGTCTCTGTATTTCTCTCTTTCTTCTCTCCACACCTTGTGATTTGTCTTACGGTTTATGATGCAATTATCTATGTGTGTATTCAGTAGTGAGTTCTAGTGTGACATTATAGTTTCCTCATTCCCCATCAACCTCTCCAGTTTGTTACAACTACAATAATCATTGTGGTGTGGCAGATGTGAAAGATCATGGGAAGGACCTGGTCCTAGCCTACTTTGTTATCTAAGCCTTTGTGGCTATGCACTGTCACAGCTGTGTGTTTGGTCTGCCCCTTGTCCTGTTCATCTGGTTGCAGAGGCTGTGAGCCTATAGCCACACCCACCAGCATGAAGAGGGATGAGCCTAAATTCCTGCTCCAAATCCAGTTGCGTGGCTTCCCCCCCACATGACTGCTTTACCCTAGGAGCTACGTTGGTCCACGGGCTGGGGACTAGCCGATTCTCAGAGACTCCATGGGCTGCTCCACATGGGCTAGGGCAGTGCAACTGTGCATCTCGTCTGTCCCTTGTCCAGTTGATTTCTATTGTTACTGTTTTTGGCATATCGAATACACTCATGGGTAGCTTGCCAGGCTCTACCATTGCTCTGGGTTCATCCCATGTGACCCAATCTTTTCCTATGTCAGACCATCCACCATCCAGGGACCAGAGGGTAGAGCCCTCGGGCTGTAGACAAGCCTATCTCCTGTCTTGCCACCTGCCAACACAGCCGGCACAACAGCCATACTTGCAACACCTTCTAGGGAGGCAGGTGGCCCTGATCTAGTCATTTTTGCAAATCCCATTCTCAATATCATTTTTATTTGCATTTACCTGATGATTAGTGATAATGATTTTTTTTTTTCTGGGGAGAGGAATTTCGTCCAAACTCAGTAGTAAAGGGCTATTCTTGGTTTTATGTTCACAAGTGACCCTGACTTTCCTGGGGGAACCATGTGCAGCACCTGAAAATATATTTGGTCAATGATATGCAAGGCAAGCACCTCACTTCCAGCTTGGACACAACTTTTCCAAAAAGCCTTCTAGCTGTATATGTGTTCTACAGAGAAGTGTCCATTTATCTCCCCTCCCCAACTTTTGTTTTGAGGTTATTGATTATTGTTTTCATTGTGGAACTTAGCTAGTTTTCATGTATATTCAATATGAATCTTTTATCAGATGAACAGGGGGATGCTATTTCTCCCTATTTTGTCTGGTGTCTATTTTTACCAAAGTTCCTTTTTGTCATGCAACAACTAATAGACTTTCTGTCTTATTTGCTTGCTTTTTGTTTTCATTGCCAACAGAGCTGACTCATTAAAGACACTTCTACACATCAATAGCATGGAGAAGTCTGCCTCGACATTTCTCAATTTAATTTATAGATTCAGGTCTCATTTTTGAGGGCTTTTCGTCCAGTTTAAGTTAACTTGTGTAGTGTGTAATATGAATGCAGGTTGTTACTGTTTGGGGAAAGAGGGGTTGTTTGTAAATTTCCCCAACACCATTTGTTGGAAGAAGTTTACTTTGTTCCACTTAATGAATCCAGTTCCTTTCCACACAGATTAAGTATCTATAGATCTGAGGGGTTTACTCTGGGCTCTTAATTCTATCTTTTTTCTCATTGATTTTTAGGGACTCAAATAGAGCACCACACAATTTTGATTACTACAGCTTTAGAGTACTATTTAAAGTTAGGCATTGCAACACTCCCATGTTTTTAAATAATAACTGATATGGCTACTCAAGGAAATTTTTATTCTAAAATATTTTTAGCATTTATTCAAATATTTAAAGTATATCTCTGAATTTTGATAGGAATTGAACTGAACCTGTATAATGCTTTGGATAGAATGGTCAATTTTGTAATGATCCACATTGGCCCAGAAAATCCAATTTTCAACATATTCCCAAGAACACAAAGAATTAATATAAAAAAAATTAACATGCACCTATGTTTATGGTAGCAGTAAATAACCATCCAATATGTGGAGATAACTAAACTGTCGAATGACAGAGGAATGGGAAAAAAGAGGGGCTGGAGAGGTAGTACAGATGGGTAGGGCATTGTCTTGTTCATACCCAACCCATATCAATACCTGGCACCACATAAACTGATGTAGAGTCATTATGATATATATGTTTAAACTTCTGATAAATCGTGAGCATAATTTCTAAGATGGTTGTGTTATTTTACTTTCCAAAAGACAGTATTTGAGATTTTCAAATTTTCCATATCCTCATCAAAACATATTCTTGTCCTTTTGATTTACTGCCATTCTGGTGGCTATAGAGTGCCACAGGTAGCTTGATTTGTGTTTTTTAATGACTAATGATGATAAGCATTTATTTTGTGTGCAATTTTTTGTTTGACATAGTGCATACCCATGGGTAGCTTGCCAGGCTCTGCTGTGGCTCTCGGTTCGTCCCAGGGGACCCAGTCTTTTCTATGTCAAGCCATCAACCATCCCCGCCCACAGAGCAATGCCCTGGGTATAGACAAGCCTGTCTCCTGTCTGCCACCTGCTTTCAGTCAGGCACTTCAGTCACACATGCAACACCTCAAGGAGCATCCTTTAAAATTGCATTCAATCTACTACATACTTCTCTCTCTTCATTATGCCAAGGTACAGTTTAATAGTTGCAAGAATCCAGATTTATAAAATAAGGTAGAGTAGTGGACCTCATTCCCAATGTTACTGATGCCTGCTGGAGCAACTCAATGAACAAAGGGAAGACAAGTGATACAAGTAATTTTTTTTTGTTTGCTGTGTGTTTCTTTGGCAAAATCTATATTAAAATCAGTTTTCTACTTAAATTGGATTTATGTATTTTTGTTACAGATTCATAAGACTATAGATAATAGGATTTCCATACATTTTCTTTCATTTATGGTTTTTCATTTAATTAAAGTAAATTTTTTATAATTTTGTGGTAGTACAGTAGATCTTTTTTGTAGCTGCTATTGCTACTGCTTGTACCTTTGGTGACATATGTAAGAATAGCATCTGATTTTAGGTCTTGAATGATAAGTAAAAAAGAAGCAAATAAAGAAATGTAGATGTTCACTCCAGGCACAAACAAAGAAAAAGTCATGGCATACAGGATTGATGCCCTGTAAAATTCTCTTTGGGCCAGAGTGATAGCACAGCAGGTAGGCTATTTGCCTTGCATGCAACCAACCCGGGTTCGATCCTCGGCATCCCATATGGGTCCCTGAGCACCGCCAGGAGTAATTCCCTGTGTGCAGAGCCTGGAGTAACCGCTGAGCATTGTCAGGTGTGTCCCAAAAAGCAAAATAAAAAATTCTCTTTTGCCTATTTAAAAGACTGAAGATTCCTATAGAAATCATGCTTACTAACTCTGACATCATCTATATTTCCAGAAGATAATTAACAATATCCTATTGTTAGCTACAATGTGAGCTCAGTTAGAGGACTGCATGCCCAGCAGGAAGGTATCTGAATATTGGCATTTAAAAATCCACACTTTCAATTAAAAGATTTGTGTTCAATTTAGAGATCCTGAGACAAAGGCCAATTTATTTAATATTCTGAATTCTAAATTAAATCTAAGAACTTTTCAAATTTATCTTAAAAACCTTTTCTAATATTATTCTGACTAGTCCATCCATAATAATGACAATATTTTAGACCCAATATATTATAAAATGTATATGCAATATACATTTTCAACATGATTTTAAAAAGAATTCATAATTGAATCCAAGCAGACAGTGTGTTGACACCCCTTACCTGATAACACAGGAAGACTTCACATCTGCATGAGAAGACTGTGTAATATAAGGACACAAGATCTAAGAGGTGCCACATGATTCTTGTTCTTGTTCTTTTTATTACTGATTCTATTTCCTCTGACATCTCACTTACTTTCTCTATGCTTCCACTGACATCTTTTACAATTGAGAGGATTTTATTAGACCACAGCTGTGGCTGTGATTTTCTTGGCCAGTGACAGAACAGAAACTACTAGTAAGTTGAGGAGACACTGGGACAATGGTGGAGGAGAGTGTTCATTCTAGAGGAGAGAGGTGGTGCTGGAATGTTTTATGCATGAAAGCCTATTAGTAACAGGGATTACAAACCACAATGCATATTAAGAAAAATAAAAAAAAAAAAAAACAGGAAAAGTCCCAGAAGAGGCAGCATATGCTAAGTAACTGTTTGTTTATCACTTAAGTGATTTAAGAGTGCCAGGGACCTTATTAGAGGTATCTTCCTTCATCTATTTATCTCTTAGTTAAATATAGTCACACTTTATTTTAAGAGCATAGCCTCTACCTAAATCTGAATTATAAATGATCCTTTTCATTATTATTATTGTTGTTCTTGTTATTGTTTGGGCCACACCTAGAAGGCCTCATGGCTTAATCCTGCCTTTGAACTCAGGGATGACTCCTAGCAGAGATTAGAGGACCATTTGTGGTGTTGAACACTGAATTCAGGTTGGCTGTGTACAAAGAAAGCACTGTGTTCACTGTACTATCTCACTTGTTCAAAAAATATTCTTTTTTAAAAAAAATATTTTATTATACCACCGTGAGATGTACAATCACAAAGATGTTAATGTTTGGGTTTCGTTCATACAGTGTTCCAGCACCCATCCCTCCACCAGTGCCCATTTCCCACCGCCAATGTCACCAATTCCCTCACCCCCTCCCCAACCTGCCTCTATGACAGGTTCCTTAACTCTTTTCTCTCTCACGCACTCTCTCTCTTTCTCTCTGTCTCTCTCTCCCTCCTCTTACACACTGTGGATTGCAATACATACAATTAGAGGTTATTGTTGGAGGACAGGTTTAGCTATTCTGGGAGTTTTGTTGTTTTGCTCACTCCCAGCTTAATCTACTTAAATCAAGGTTCATTCTAATGAGACCTCTCTTCTATGTAAACACTGCTAGAGGGTGTGGCAGTTACAGAAGTCACCTTGATTGAATAACTTCTGACTTATACATCTACTAAGACTTCTATGTTTTCTAGATTAGGCACAGCTCCTCTTTATACCCACTGCACCCAGCATGGGACAGTTAGAATTTACCAGGAGACTACCACCCTGGCTACGCTGAGACTATAGGAAGACTATAGGAAGGATCATACTAGTTTGCTCTAAGCAGGCGAGTGTGACCCTTTCAGTACACGAGAACAAGATACTCAGAATCACCCTGGTGCAGATAATAATAAGAAGGACCTTGTGGGTACCATCTAGATTACATGAATCTCATGAAGTTAAGATGTATTAATTTATATCAGCCCTTTCTCTCTCTCCAGTGTTTTACATAAGAGATAATCTTGGTAGAAAGGATTAGACCTTGGCATAACCTTTGTTTATACCTGCAACAGGGTGTGGCACTACACTCTGTTTAGAGTTCTTTGTTGACATGACCCTCCCGATTGGATTACTTTGGTGTATATAAGGGGCTGACTTGAGGCCCCTTCACTTTTCACCTTTTTGGGCCTTTTAGCTTTCAGCTTTTGGCTCCTGTGGCTTTTGGCTCCTCGGCCTTTTGCTTTTGGCTTTTGGCCTTTTGCTCTTTGGCCTTTTGCTCCTTCTGCACAGGACTCAGCTCGGGTGAGATCCTCTCTCTCTTTGGTGGGAAACTTAGGTTCTTTTGTATGGTCTAAGTTCTGACCAGAGCTAGAATTTGTTCATTATATTGGAGTGCTGTGGAAGAGCTTTTGTACTATTAAAAGCCTTTTTGCAACTGCGCGCGGACTCGTGAGTTTTCATCTGTTCTCCCGGCGTCCTCGGAGGTAGAAGAGAACCTCTGTCCTGACACTGTCGGGGACCCCGGCGGCATTCCCCAACAGGTTATCATATGTATCTTTTGCCTGTATTCAACATTCAGTTCTAGGCTGGTATTATCACTTTCAACAATTATTAGTACACTGTTCCCTACCCTGTCTTACCTAACTTCTGAATTCCACACGTTTGTGGTAATTTCCACTTTTGACAAAACCTCTTGATCCATGTTTTGCCTGACCATGCATATTGGTATCATAGTGTATCTATATCTGAATTTTTCCTTCTGGCTAATTTCACTTAACATGATCCTCTCCATGTCCATCCATTTATAGGCACATTTCATAACTTCAGTTTTCCTAACAGCTGCATAGTATTCCATTTTGTAGATGTACCACAGTTTCTTTATCCAGTCATCAGTTCTTGGGTACTCTATTCTGGCTATTGTGAATAGTGCTGCTATGAAAATAAAAGTGCAGATGGTTTTCCACTGCGTGTTTTTGGCTTCCCAGGGTGTATTCCCAGGAGTGTTATGGCTGGGTCAAATGGGAGCTCAATATCTAGTCTTTGGAGGAATGTCCATATTGTTTTCCAAAAAGGCTGCATCAGTTGACATTCTGACCAACAATGGATGAGAGTCCCCCTTTTCCCACATCCATGCCAGCACTCGTTGTTTTTGCTTAAGTGAACGGAAAACAATCTCAGATATAATAAAATAGTTATTGACTTATCGATGTCTTTTTTGTGACCTTTTTGGTGATACCCAGTGATGTTTAAGGATTACTCTAGGCTCTGCACTCAGGAATTACTCCTAGAAGTGTTTGGGGATCATATGGGATGCTGAGGATTAATCCCAGTTTGGCTATATGCAAGTCAAGTACCTTACCTGCTGTACTACTACTTCTCAGGTCCTGAATAATCAATATCTTAACATATAGAAAAGTAAGATTTCAGCGAGTTCTATTCACATACTTCCTCTGCTATGTATTTGAGAGTTTTTACAAGCTCCCAGGATTGGGTTGATGTACAGCTCTTTGTTTTCTCTTTGAAGGACCTCTTTAGTGCCTCTGAGAACTGTATGTCCTCAAAGTGCAGACACTTCCCATTTAGAGGGCAGGGAAAGTTGCTGGCCAGATTTTGTAGCCTGAAACTTTGGCAACTTTATAAATGAATACTTCAGACAGTAAAGGATCTACTTGCCTTGCTAGGGCTGCCAACACTACTGGGAATGTTGGAATGTCTCATCACTACCTCATTTCTTGCAGCCACTGGAATCTCTAAACAGTTCTAAAGCCCTTTCCTTCCTTCCACTTCATCAATCGTTCATGCTGTATTGACTCTGAACTCCTTTGCTTTGGTAAGCTGGAATTTGGACTTCCCTCTCCCTCACCCACTACCAGAGACTTTTGGGTTCCACCTCAAAGTATACAGATGTCTGGATGATAAAATAGTCTCTTTGGGTAAACTAACTGGTAAGAGATGTATTATATGTCACTGTTTTCTAGCCTTGCTGAAAAGGCTCTTTTCCCTGGCATGTTTTATGTCTTCCTAATTTATGGATCTGTCCTATTTCTACATCTCCTAAAGGTTTGATCATGATGTTTCTCAAGGTATCAATGACTGGAGTCTAAGTTTCTTCATTTTCTCTTTTTGATCTATTTTCTGTTAATTTATCTAGCAAATGTATATGTAGGTCTAATTGTCATGTGTAGGGTACAAACAAGGCTAGAGTGTAAAGACTAAAATAATTTTATACTATTACTACAGGTCTGGGAATTTGCTCTTTTAGAGACTGGACTTGACCGTGACTGGAAGTGCAGTGAACTGAATGACAGAGACAAGAATGGTTCTGGGGCATGATTTATGCTGCTCCTTTACCTTTCAAGGCCCAGCTTCAACCACTCACCACAGGTTTTCAACCTCACACTCTTACAGTGGACCATCTCACTCTAAACTGCTTTCCCCAAAAGCACCCTTATAAGAACACATTCAAATACAGATCTTCCTCTCATGAACTCTTTTGGGAGAGCTAGGGAAGAGGATAGTAATAAAAATAATCCGCTATGAAGCAAATGTTATACTTGATGGAGTTACGTCTTTCAATAGAATGATGCATAAAAACTAGGGAATTGCATATTAGATCTTCTTTATGACTTATCATAAACTATTACTATACTAGACACTCCATAAATAAGTATGGGTTAACAAATTAATCAACACATATAAAATACAAGTACTGGGGATGAATTGCAATGCCTTGAGGGGGCAATACTGACCATAGAGGGATTGCAGAGAAGAAATATTTTTAATTACAGATAGAAAGTACAGTAAGGTTGATATTCATCAGTGGAAACTGAATATAGCAATCAGTAAAAATGTTTGAGGTCACTTGGGCACAGTCTATCAAATATAAAATGTTCCTTCTACAGAAATAGGAGAAGCAAGAAACACAGTGTAATTTGGATAAAGGAGAATTAAAAGCTTAAAAAGACGAATTATTCATGTACCAGTCTTAAACATCTTGGAAACATGGCTTATCCCTGAATATACTCAAGCCTACTACCAGTTTGCTAGACGTGTTTATAATTATTAAATGAGTTCTAGATAAGCAATTCCACAATATTCTTGCTAATGTTAAGTTGAACAAAAGTCTGAAGATGTACAAGACTAATCCAGAGATGAAGGAGAAGAAGAAAAGAATAGGCAGAGTATTTTGTGCAGTATCCAGAAGACGTGGAAGGAAAAGGAGTAAAGAAAGGGATCTTCAAGTAGTTGGGATGGGGGTGAGATATGTGTATGGGGGAGAGTTAAAAGGCTGAAGTAAAAACATCTATTTGGTTAGCAGAATACTGAAAATATATAGCTGCACCAACAGGGAGTACATTTAATATGGAAAATATTAATATAAGGAAAATGTGCTTCCTTGGATATGCAGAGATGGTTCAATGGTAAGGCATTTGTCTTGCATGTGACTGCAATTCCATGCCCTTGGTTCAGATCCCTAGCACCACCTATACTAACTCTAGTTAGTTCAGGCCAGGTGTGTACCAAAAAAGAAAAGTAAAGAGATGAAAAAGAAGAAAAGAGAGATCAGAAGAAAAAATAAAATAGAAAAGGAAAGAAAAGAGAGAAGGAAAGAAGAGAAAAGATATTCTTTCTGAAGGATAATAATTAGCAGCAACAAAATCGTCCCTGTGGCTGGTAGTGGCATTAGGAAAGATTGCCCCCTAGAGGCCCACTGTGTATTGGAAGGACCAGCTTCCATAGACAAGTTCAGCAAGACACAGATTTGACAGGCATCCAGGATCTCCACTGAAACCTCTACCTAGTCAAATTCTGATTAAGTTACCTACATATCTGAGTTAATTAGTGAGCATACTAAAGCAGGCCATATTAGAATAAAAAGTTTTTTCTCTATTTTTAATTTTTACCTACCCCTTGAGGACAAGCATTTAAAATAAGTCCTGATACAGTTAATAAATGTGTATAGTATGAAATCAAAAGATGGGCCTCATGTGGCTCTTCAAGCACCACCAGGGGGTGATTCCTGGGCACAGAACCAGGAGTAAGCCCCTCGTATAGCCAGGAATGCCCCAAACAATTTTTTTAAAAAGAGAAAGAAGGAAATTAGACATTACATTAAACATAACATGCACATTTGGAATAAAAAGTAACTATCCTCCATTACTTATCTCTCAGGATTTCTGTTTAAAATAGTGCCAGATATAATTAGCTTTTTACATATTTTTCAAAGTTTTGCCAGGAAATTTTCAGAAAAATGATAGCACTCTTTCCCACTGTTTTGTTGTCTTCCTTCCTGCCTCCATTAACCAACCATCCATATGGGACAGAAGGAAATCTGAACTGAAATCTGAACATCACATAAAGACCTTACTCCTTTTTTTAATAACTTCATAGTATTTAGAAAATACATAGTAAATCCATAACTGGATTTTCAATATATTTATTTATGTACATCTTTCTATTTCACATTTATACTGTTTTAAGCTTTTAGCTAGTAAATATTATGAAACTAAATTTCTTGATGAACATATGTAGATGTCATATTGAATATTAATGACATGTATGTCTGTAAGTTGAATGCATTAAAATAAATTTGCTATCAAATCCGATAGCATTATTTTTATTGTATTTCCAAATGACAAATTTTACAGTCTATATATCCACCAGCAATATATGAGTGTATTAATTCCTTCACATAATTGGTGATATTTTAGTATCAATTGTTTTGTGCTTTTGTTTGTTTGTTCTTGGGCCACACCTAAATGTGATGAATTATGTTGTGTTTTTGTTTGTTTGTTTGTTCTTGGGCTACACCTTAGTGTGATTAGAGTTTACTCCGGGTTCTGCTATCAGGGATCACATCTAGTGGGGCTCTGGGGACCATATAAGATGCCAGGGATTGAAGCTTAGTTAATATTACTATAAGATCAATAAAATATTTATACTTTTAATTTATGTACTCAGATTTTGTTATTAATAATCTGAGATATTTTTAGAATTCACAATTTCTTCAAATTTTCTTTTTTATACTTAAATATTAGCACTGCTTTCTCTTTTCTTTTTTTTTCTTTTTTTGGGTAACACTCAGCAATGCTCAGGGGTTATTCCTGGCTCTGTAATCAGGAATTACTCCTGGCGTTGCCTGGGGGACCATATGGGATGCTGGGAATCAAACCCAGGTCAGTTGCATGCAGGGCAAACGCCCTCCCGCTGGACTATGCTCTGGCCCTAGCATTGCTTTCATGCTAAAACATGATCTCACTGCCAGACTGAGCTAAAGAACTTGCATGCTCAGTAACCTATTATTTAAATAATCATGTTCAAATCTAACATTAGTTCATATAAAAAATAATACTGTTAATGTCTTATGCATTGGAAATGTTAATGCTACACAAAACTAAAAAGTATGTCTTAATAATCCCACATAAGTACCTGGCAGATGGTCCATAAACAATGCCTTACCATTTGTCCATTTTGAGTTGCCTTATCTCTCCTTTCACTTTGGTACATCTACACTATGGAATACAATGCAGTTGTTAGGGAAAAAAATGAACTTGTGAAATTTGCTTATAATGGATATCTGGACATGGAGAGTAGTACACTAAGTGAAATGAGTCAGAAGGAGAGGGACAGACATACAATGTTTGTACTCATTTCTGAAATATAAAAAAATCCATAATATGAGACTAATATCCAAGGAGAGTAGAAACAAGGGCCAAAAGAAGTGGTCACAGTTGGATGCCTGTCTTAAGTGTTGGGGGAGAAGGCAGTTGGGTTAGAGATGGGACCATTGCGACAAAAATAGCTGGAAATGACCATCCTGGATAAGAACTACATGCTACTGAACTAAAACTGAGCATTGAAAGTAGATAAAGGGATATACATGATAACACTTCAGTGTCTGTATGGCAAACCACAATAGGTAAAATAAAAGAGAAAGAGAGAAAGAGCAAGAGAAGAAAAGTGTATAGAGGCAGGTGAGGGGAATACTGTATGACTGAAACCCAATCATGAACAGCTTTGTAATGGGCTATCTCATGTAATTCAATCATTTGTATCACATGTATCACTTGTCTTCCTGCTTTACATCACTTTGCTCATGTGGGTACCAGTAAGATCTCCACATGTCCTGTCACATGCTAGTGTAGCCCAAGGGCATCTGCTCACTCCAGGAACAGGATCACTTGATCACTTGAATCCCGTTATTCATCGATTTGCTCAAGCGGGTGCCAGTAACATTTCTATTGGACCCTATCACGTGCCAATGTAGCCCAATGGCATCTGGTTGATTCAGGAATATGAAGAGCCTCAAACTGTTCCTTCAGAAAGAAAGCCAGGAACATGAAGAGCCTCAAATCATTCCTTCGGGTAATGGGATGATGTCTATAATTGTTACTGGTTTTTGGCATCTCAAATGCAGAGTTTGCCAGGCTCTGCCAATAATTCAGCATTAAAAAATTAATCCAATGATGAATACCATGAAATGCAGTTGTACAAAAATGATGTAAAATTATACATTTTCAGCGAAATAAGTATCTCAGAAAATTCATTTCATTAAGGTTTTATTGCTTTGTTTTTTTTAGATATTTGCTATAAATATTTGACAAGTTTTAGTAATTATTGTGTGATATCTTGGATTTATTATTCATCCTAACATAACTGTTAAATACATTATTCACTTTAAATCAGCAACAATATTATAAAAGGAACAAAGTTATTGAATGCAAAGTAATCTTTTTGTTTCACTTCCGTTTTCTACTCAATTATATATGCCCTGTAATATAGGAGAGGACTATCAAAAATCACTTGAGAGCCAGAGATATAATGCAAGGGCTAGAGAGCATCCTGCACGTGCAGGCCCTAGTTCAGCTGCTCCCATTGCCTGCTTGCTCCCAGCACTGAGGGGTATGGTCCTGGAAACCCCCAGCACTATGAGACTCAGCAGCACCCATCAGCTGGACTCAGCACTGGAGCCATCAGGCCCATGTTTCCCGGACAAGATTCACTAACTATGGCTCTGGCTCCTACAGGCACACTTGGGAGGTCCCCCTAATGCCTACCTGACATTTATTTGTGTTCTGACTTTACAATACTGATGAATTTAATTGGTTTTCATTCTTATATTTTTTTTTATTTTGGCCTTTTTGGATCACACCAGGTGATGTGTTCAGAATTTTCTCCTGGCTCTGCACTCAGGAATTAATCCTGGAGTTGCTCGAGGGAACCATATGTTATACTGGGAGTTGAGCCTGATCAGCGGCATGCCAGTCAAACACCCTACCCACTGTACTATCCCTCTGGACCCTGTTTTTAATTCTTAGAAATCTAAAATTCATTTTGTTTTGAAGCCCTACAAAGGGCATGGTTTCAACATAAATATTAAATAGATCATTCAATCAGGTCTCTCCTAACCTTTGTCCTTTTATACCTGTTCTCTTTCATTCCCTAAAGGTTACTGCTTTCAATACTCCTATTATTCATTTCTGAAAACATAAAAATTCACATAAATGCATGAGAAGAGAGCAGAGGCATCAGGGCAACATGAGTCAGAGATCCCAATTCACTCCTCAGTACTGAGTGGACTCCTGAGCATCATGGATGTGGTCCTGGTGCTCCCAAGAACTTGAGACCAATACACTGTGTTATAGTCTGGTTGGCTGAATATTACATGGAGTGACCCCGCGACCAGGGAACTGTTTGGAAGTCTCCTTCCCAATGTACACAGCAATAGATAAAGAGATAGACAGATATTATTATAAACCGAGAAATTTCAAAGACAGAAAATACTTCACTGAAAAATATGGACATCACCTTTCCTCATTACTTTCACAGATACCTAGAGTAATTAAATTTCTATGCTATATCTATCCAGTATGAAATTTAAGGTAAAGAGAAAATTATATTTTCTTTAAAAATGTACTTGTTTCCAAACTACTTACTAATGAAACCTCTTTTCCTAATGATTTGAAATATGTCTAGTTTCACATTGTTCGGACATATAGTTTTTTTCAAGGTTTTATAGCCTGTTTCATTGGTTTTCTATTCATGCAGCAATTTTTTAACCATTATTTATATTTTTCTTTTGATATATCACAGAATAAGTTCTCCCAATGCATTTTGTGATTGCTCAGCTGCTGTACCTTTCTTATATATATATGAGATATATATATAACATATATATATTATAGATATATATATACCTATAATATATATTATAGAATAACCATACCTTTAAAATTAAGAGCTAAAAATTTCATATTGATATTTTTGTTGAGATTATAATAAATTTAAGAGAACAAGCTCTTGAGAAGCATCTCAAGAGCCAAAAAGAACATTTAAAAAAATAAATAAATTAGCTCTGTGGTTTAGACAGAAAGCAGATTTAAATATCAAAGAGAGTAGTAGTTTCAGTAGTAGCAAGAAAATTACAGTATTACCAGTACTGACAGTAATAATATTAACACCTATATATACCTGGCACTGGGATTAAATTATTCATATGCCTTATTTAATATAATCTTCATAAAAACATTTAACAGGCAAGGTCATGCCTGAAACCCTGAAGCCTTTAATGAATCATTCTGTGGTATGTCCAAGGAAGTAAATCTCAAGCAGTCTATTACAATCTACTCTTTATTAACTGCATTCTGGAAGAGGAAAACCAAGAATATCTTCAGTGGGGCTTCTCGTGAGCTGATTTCCAGCAGCAAAACAAAATATCAGTGGAGATAAAAAGTAGTGCTGGCAGTGATCAATTGTGGTTTTTTTTTTTTTTTTTTTTTTTTTTGTGGTCACACCCGGCTGTTCTCAGGGGTTACTCCTGGCTCTGCACTCAGGAATTACTCCTGGCGGTGCTTGGGGGACCATATGGGATGCCGGGATCGAACCCAGGCCAGCACAAGCCAGCCGTATGCAAGGCAAACACCCTACCGGCTGGGCCATCGCCCGGCCCTCAATTGTGGTTTAATAATGTATTATAGCTCAAATCTAAGGAATATTTTAGAAACATACATGAGAATCTGAATTTTCAAACTGTTTCTCTATATAACCCCATTAAATGAATGATCCTCAAATATCTGTTTGCCAACATTATCTGTATTAAACATTATTATTAATCATATTTTGGGTATAAGAAGATATTACAGGGCTTAAGGTGCTTCTTACAATTTAGTTAGTACTGGTTCAATCCCCAGCACCACGGTTGGTTCTCTAAGCACTGCCAGCAATGTTGACCCCCAGAACCAGGAATGGTGACTGAAAACCAGCAAGTGTGTCCTCCAAGACCCCCAAATAAATTAATACATATTTTGGACCCTGCTCAAAAATAGAGCACCAAGTTCAGTAAAACATGGTTGGTGCCCAATTAATTATATTTTGGGGACAAAAGTATAATACAGGGTTAAGGTTAGCAATGCTGTCACTGAGAACCAGGAGTAACCTGGTTTTCAGGAGATGAAATACTGTTATTTAAGGGATCATATTATAAGTAGGATATAATCTGTGCTGCTAATAAGTGACAACAGTAAAATATTAGCCAATAAGGTGTGATCATTTTCAGACTATCATGATGAAAATTATACTATTCCAAGAATGGGGAGAGAGTAAAAGTGTTTGAAAACAGTAGTAGAGTAGAAGTGAGGTGAGGTAGTCAGTGAGATGGGCAGTCTGGTAGTCACCTAATCCTGCACCCAGTAGTCTAAGTGGCCTCATTTAACTTTATCAGCCTTAGTCTTCACATGTGAATTGTATAAGGCAAGGTATATACAACATTTCCTCAGTGTTTACTACTCATAATAAAAATATACGTATGTGTAAACATCCTTAAGGCTTTAGCAATTTTGGCAATACTATTGTTCCTAGAGAGAATTATTATAATTATGAAACAGTATGCAAAGTCAGCATAATGAATTCAAACCGTTAGCCTATCTCTGGAATTTGAATATCATAGGATTGAGTGCATTCATATTAAAACATCTAAAGAAAGAATGTATCAATCAAGAGAAATTTTCAGTCTTAGATCTGAAAAATGAAGCTTTTTAGTAGGACCAATAATTATATTGTGGAACTGTCCAAGAGAGTGTGAGTCATTACCACTAGATCTGAGCCTTAAGATTTTCTACCCTATAATAGGTTCAATGTCCTCCAGCTACCTTACATGAAAGCCACTGCTCACTAATATGATTTCCTCTTATTTGGCCTCACGATTACTGTGCCTAGAGGAAGAGTAATTCTGTTAGACAATAGCAGAGAACAATCAATTTACTATTGCAAGTTAAAAAACTAGGCATTTTGATCATAATTAGCATTATCTGCAGTTTTCCAACACTGATTTTCAAGTAGACCAATTGAATTTCTCAGCATAAATGCCTAACCTGATTTTTACATTGTTTGTATGTTTATCAGTCTATATGAGTTTGGAAAATGCCAACTAATACCTAATTTGCCTTCATTATACTAACAATATCAAGTTTATTCACCTGTAAAAATGAGTTTTAGAACCTTATTTAACCTTACTCACCCTGGTGTCTATCTACCTAGAACCAAGCCAGCAATCCCCAGATAGTAACTCTATTCATTGCAGGGGAAGCTATGTAGTGCAAGTTTCTTTATATATATGTTTTAATAAACCTTCTTCCATCTTCTGTGTTATTGGAAGAGAAAAAAAGCTCCATATTATTTCCTGGTGACTGTCCTGATCTGTAACAGATCGGCACTGAAATGACATTAGTTAACAGAAGAAAAGGGAAATCTAGGTTTCTCTATTTCTGAACATCTTCCATACCTAGTAAAAACTCAGTTAAGTTCTGAACTTAACAATATTAAGTTTCAACTATATAAAGTTTCCTCGATTTGAAGCTCAGTATCTTCTTTGTGGTGAGGGTGAAACCATACAAGGCAGGGCTTACTCTTGACTGTGTTTTCAGGGATCACTCCTAGCAGTGCTGGGTGATATGTGTGGTGCTGGAAACTGAATGAAAGATAGTAGCAAGTGTCTGAATGCCCATACTACCTCTCTGCCCAAAGCCAGCATTTTAAAGAATGTCTGCATTTTTGAATGAAAGTTCTCTGTTTTCCTTGTCCAACCATAAGATAACCACAGTGTGACATAAGAGCATACTGGTTAATTGCAGTCATCTGTTCAAGCAGAATCATGTGCTGATAGAAACACAATTTCTTAATAAAACCATATAAGCCAAAATAAACTATGACTTGCACTCTTTAAGTAAGTTATAATAGGCAACAATGTAAGATAGACATAAATCAAAAGTTGAAGTAGAAACCAAAAATTTAAGTACACTTAAATGATAGTAAAGGATGTTGTATAATTAGATTTTGTATACAACTATTAATAAATTAACTGTAGGTTTTGTTTATTATATAAATATATAAAATCACTAGAGATGATCTAAAATGCTTTTAAATATTTAGACTGATGAAGGTGTGTTGCATCATTAAAATACAGGCTGATTTGCTCACTTGTTATCATATACATCAGTTAAGGTAGTATGTTGATCTACAGACAGAGGTCAGTGAATAATAAGTGAACAAATACTGATGAGTGATACTGAACTGTGATCCAAATGACCTGTTGCTATGGAATAATCTATCATTGGGCTCTCAATTTTGTGCCCTATGAACAGAAGTCATTATATTTCCTCAAATCCTGTCAGCAAATTAACTAGGCATAGTTGGTATCATGAAGTCTTCTCATTCATTGTCCAGCTGTTTTACTTTCTCTAGTTAATGACTTTTCCCATTTTCTGATTAAAAACAGGCTTCTATCATCTCTACATTATTTAAACAGAAGATTGTTGTAAATTTATCATTTTGTGTAAACAACCAATTCCAAACCACTCTTACTACTGAAGATTAGGCTTTCCAGATATTTTATTCAATTATTAAAGAACCTTAATACAAAATTACTACTACTGTCCAATGAGCGTATGAAAAAAAATGAAATGCCCATAGGATGTAAAGTGAAGCATGAAATTACCATGTTTTCTGGAGCACATAGAGAGGGCACTTGAGCGAACTCCTCTGAACCAGCAAAAAGGAAGAAACCAATAAGCCATTGTATTTAGTAAAGGGGAGGGGATTAGATATCACTGTATCACTGTCTTCCCGTTCATCATCGATTTGCTCGAGCGGACCCCAGTAACATCTCCATATGTCCTGTCTCATGCTAGTAGAGCCCAAGGGAATCTGCTTGCTCCAGGAACATAAAGAGTCTCAAACCATTCCGAATGAGGTCTATAATTGTTACTGGTATTTGGCATATCAAATACAACACGGGTAGCTTGCCAGGCTCTGCCGTGCAGGTAGCATACTCTTGTAGTCATTTCTAAGCCCAGCATTTATTGATGAACCTCGTGGCTGCAAGCGGCCACGCCGAGCCAAGCTGTGATAGGCTGGTCTGCTGGGTGGAGTTCTGACGAGAGAGAAGTCCAGATGTGGAAAATGGAGGCCCTCATGGAGTGGGGGGGTCATCTGGCTTTTGCAAGGCTCTGCTGGGGTGGCTAGAACCCGCCATCCCTCCTGGGTGCCTCGTGAGCGGCTGGGCACAGGGAGAGCTAGTAGCAGCTCTGCCCCATGTCTGTGAGTCTCTGCGGGATTAGATAAGCAGAAGAAAAAATATAAAATCAGCAGTTAAGGCCCTACAACTTCTTTTAAGATTAGTGATGAACAGTGCAACAGTACATGCAAACATGACCTTTATTTTTATTTATTATTTATGTGTCTCCTACTTTATGGTGCTCAGGAGCATGAGGACAATCATAGGTCCAGATGATTAAATTATAGTACCTGAGGACATGGGGATACTAGGCCCCGGAAGTGCCAGGGGCCATCAGGGCCATAAAGGCTATGCTGGTGGTGGCACATTGTGTGAAGGATTGAACTATAATAGAGCTCATGATACAATCCTCTTATACCAGCTCTCTGGCTCTATACATAATCCTTTAAAGGTGGCTGCAGAACAAACCCAGTGGATGTCTTAACCATATCATTTAAAGAACTAATTTTGTGGGTTGTGGAATAAAATTTATGGTCAAAAAATAAGTGTTGAAATCCTCACTCCCAATAACTCAGGATGTGACTGTATTCATATCAGCTCCAATAATGTTATACTTGATTACTATCCATAATGTGAAGAAAATGGGATGTACAGACACATAGATAATGATTACAGAGGCAGAGACTGGAGTGACTGATGCGACTGAAGGCCAGGGACAGCCAGCACTGCACTGAAAGGAGCAATAGATTCTAACATGGAAGGTGTGTATGTGTGTGTGTGTGGGGGGGGTGGTTATTCAATTTTAGCATTCTATTTTTTTTTTTTTGCTTTTTTGATCACACCCGGCAATGCTCAGGGGTTTCTCCTGGCTCTGTACTCAGGAATTACTCCTGGTGGTGCTCGGGGACCATATGGGATGCCGGGATCGAACCCAGGCCGGCATAGGCCTGCCGCATGCAAGGAAAACTCCCTACCCTCTGGGCTATCGCTCCGGCCCAATTTTAGCATTCTAGTCTCCAAACAGGATATAATACTTTTTTTGTTATTTTAAACCATTGAGTATTTAATACTTTTTTAAAAGCAGTCCTAAGGAACTAATAAAATGAATGAAATGAAACAATTATATTCAGATACTTGTACAATTTTGGAATTAAAGAACTATTAAGGTTAATACTGAAGATTAGGGGCAGGAGCGATAGTCCAGTGGGTAAGGCGTTTGCCTTGCACGCAGCTGACCCGAGCCGGCCTGGGTTCGATCGCTGGCGTCCCATATGGTTGCCAAGCACCGCCAGGATTAATCCCTGAGTGCAGAGCCAGGAGAAACCCCTGAGCATTGCCGGGTGTGACCCAAAAAAAAAAAAAAATATATATATATATATATGTATATATATATATATATATATATATGATTAGCTGATGTAGAAATTCTGTCTCACAAAAATGTATTTACAAGTATTTTGTATAGTGACATGCATAAAGCTTCATGCTATTTCAGAATTTTTTTCTGAAAGTGTAAGTTTGAATACCATATTCTTGATAGCATTTTAAGAGTTATTCGAAGAAATTAGTGATTCAGATACTACAACAAAGTCAATGCAAAAAAAAATAACCCTGATTTCATATCATAGTACAGACCAGGATGCCTTAAAATGCATTTAAAAAAAGCAAACAAACAAAATACCTCAAGAAATTTCTTTATGACAACTGACAGAGATGACACTTATTAACTAAGGATTTTGTTCTGTTCAAGCTAATCCAACATCACTTAATGATTTCTGCCAAAAGTAAGTAAGTAAACAAGAAGGGGCCAGGCTGTGTGGGATAATGTTTCCTCATGTACCACAAGAAACAGAAAAAAACGAAGAAATCAATGTTCACTGGTGGAAAAAGATAAAACTGTCAGGAAAATAAATGTTACTTTTAGCTTTTTGTTAAGACCTTGATACTAAGAGAAAACCAAAATAAAGAATCAGCAGCACCTCAAAAAAGAATTGATGGAGTTATTTTAAATACCTGTTTCGTCTCTTTTTTTAAAGTACTAGACTTATGTAGCATGTGTCAACTTTCTTCAGATCATAGAATTTTTTATTCCTTACTGATTTTTCAATTGTTTTGGGGCCACACCTTGCTGTGCTCAGGGTTTACTCCTGTCTGTAAGCTTAAGGATTAATCCTGGCAGCACTTGGAAGATCATATGTGGTGCCAGGAATAAAAACAGGATCCGTTGCATACAAAGCAAATGCTTGCCCACTGTAGTATTGCCCCAGCTACTTCCTTATTGCTCTCTGAAGACTTTTAAAGCAGTTTAGGAAAAGATTATGACAAGTCTAATTTGGAATAAACACACACATATGTACAAATACCACTGGCAAAGATTATTAATTACCAATTTGACTGAAAATTCTCTAGCACAGAAATGAATGGATAGTGTTCCCTATAACTGCAACCAAATAGAGTAACCTTAAATTCCGATACCCTTTCATCTAAAGTTAAACTAAAGAATGCTCTAAGAGATTGGGATTTTGACCAAAGGTAACAGGAAATTGAATTCAGTAGGATCACAATCAAATGTTTACTGTTTATTTACATGCTACTCTTTTTAAAACAATACAATTGAATGTAACCAATTCTTCATATTTCATTGACTTTTCTTCATTTGCATATATGTAATATATACAAACATATTACATATGTACACTATATAAGCAAACACCCTAACCGCTGTACTATCAATCTGTCTCCATAAACCTCACAGTTTTCTATCAAACAATTAACACCAAAACATTCTGCCATCCTTCTTTAAAAGTATATGCCCTTTCAAATTAAGGTCACGTTATCTTTTCATCTGGAGTACTGAAATTTTCCCGTTGTTGTTTTTTTTTTTTTAATTTTATTATTTTCCCCCAAATATCATTACACCATTTTAGACATACAATTGAAAGATGCTCATGTAGAGTTTTGGATCCACAGTGTTCCAACACCCATCCCTCCACCCAAACCCATCTACCATCACCAATGTCCCCACCTCCCTCCCCCCCCCGCACCCCAACCACCCGGCAGATTCTGTATGTCATTTCCTTCGTCTCTATATCTCCTTCCCGACAAACTTTCCTGCTCTTCGTGGAATACAGTGCATTAAATGACATTACTGTTTCACTATTTTAGTGGACCGCGCAGCCGCTTGCGGCGCGCAATCTGGGCTCGAACTGGTCTTGCTCAGTTGATCTGGTCGTGGGTCAGTTTCTCAGCGTCCGGACAGCGAAGATGGTGGCTAGTGTGATGGGCGAGTTTCATCTGGCTGCTTCCGGGACCCCCAGAGGCGATGGGCCAACACCCAAAACCCATCTGCCCCTCCTCGGGATCCCATCGTCAGCTGGGCTCGGCGCAAGCCGGGCTCCAGTCTCCCCAGCCGCTATGCGAAGCTCTGCACACTGGTTCCCGGGCAGTTCCTGGGCGGGTCCACCAGGCTCGGCAAAATGGAGGAGGGGGGAGTGGCTTAACCCTGACTCCATCTGGCGAATTCCCAGTGATTCCCGCTTCTGGGAGCCGCCTACCTGGGCTCGAACTGGTCTTGCTCAGTTGATCTGTTCGTGGGTCAGTTTCTCAGCGTCCGGACAGCGAAGATGGTGGCTAGTGTGATGGGCGAGGTTCATCTGGCTGCTTCCGGGGACCCCCAGAGGCGATGGGCCAACACCCAAAAACCCATCTGCCCTCCTCGGGATCCCATCATCAGCTGGGCTCGGCGCGAGCCGGGCTCCAGTCTCCCCAGCCGCTATGAGCTCTGCATACTCGAGGTTGTTTTTTTTTTGAATTTTTTAAATATTTTATTATACCACCGTGAGATAGACAATTACAAAGATGTTCATAAGATGCTCATATTTGGGTTTCGGTCATATAGTGTTCCAGCATCCATCCCTCCACCAGTGCCCATTTCCCATCACCAATGACCCCGATTCCCTCCCCTCCCCCAGCCTGCCTCTATGGTAGGTTCTTTATTTCTTTCTCTTTCTCTCTCTTTTTCTTCCTTCCCTTACACATTGTGAATTACAGCGGTTAGGGTGTTTGCCTTGAATGCCACAGACCTGAGTTCAATCCCCAGCATCCCATATATAGTCACCAAGTGTAATTTCTGAGTGCAGAGCCAGGAGTAACCCCTGAGCATCGCTGGGTGTGACCCAAAAAGCAAAAACAAACAAACAAAAAAAAGGTAAGAGTTAGAGCCAGAGAGATAATAAGGATGATCAGGTGCTTGTCCTATTCGCAGCCAATCCTGGTTTGCGCCCTTGTACCCAATATAGTTCCCTAATAATCCCCATGCACCCACGCTAATCCCCATGCACCCACGCTCCTCCCACACCAAAAAAAAAAAAGAAGAAGAAAAAATGTGAGGCTCAGCAGCTAAGCACATAGTCACACATCAAGCCTTTACATCAGTCTCATCAGATGATGAATCCTGACCTCTGACATTGGAGCAGGCAGACATAGAAGAGGAGGTGGCCATCGGTGACCTGCCTGCCTGGAAGGATTCAGACACAGCATGTTAATAATTGACCCTCTTCCCCTTGCTCCTTACAACTCAGTCTCCTCTACCTCCAGTGACTCAGCCGAACACACCACGGCATCACCAGCTGCCTTCCAATGTGGTTTCCACCTTCCAAATACTGGCAAAAAAAAAGAGGTGTGTGTGTAACCCCTGCATCTCCGCAGACCCAAGTTGCCCCAGGGAAGAGCGGAAACTCCATCAACTGGAACCAAGGCAAACTGCCTTGGTTTCAACGCTGACCCCTTGGGTGCGGCATTCCCAGGACCGACTGCAAATCTCCCCCACAGGTGTGTGTGTGTGACCCCTGCGTCTCCGCGGACCCAAGTTGCCCCAGGAATGAGCGGAAACTCCATCAACTGGAACCAAGGCAAACTGCCTTGGTTTCAACGTGGACCCCTTGGGCCCTGCGCTTCCTAGAACATCCCAAAACTCAAAAACGGGCGATCCTCTTACTACCTATCTTGCATGAGGTACCAGTGAACCTTGGTTCCTACGTCCTTGCTACCCACCCAAACTCTGCAAACAGACCAGATACCTACTAACTGTACTATCTAGTCACCCAAGACCCCACATTTGCAACCTACAATAGTCATAATGGTAAAGCAATGCAAAATTCCATCAAGCTCTGTGAGTGAAGTCACTAGTCCAGATGAGCCAAGCAATACCAATGAGTTGTATAACCTCTCTGATAAGGAATTTCGGAAAGAAATGTTAAGGATTCATAAGGAATTCAAAGAAGCGATGGAATGCAAACTCAATAAAATACAAGAGGACATGATAGAAGAAGTGAGGAAAATGCAAATGGAAATGACAGATATTAAAAATGAGGTAAATGAAATGAAAAACACAGTGGAAAGCCATCATAGCAGAATAATAGCTACTGAAGAAAGAATTAGTGATCTCGAAGACAAGTTCCAAAGATTCTCTACACAACACCAGAAGATAGAAAAAAAGACTCACAATTACCGAACAGACAACAAGAGATAATCGGGATGAAGCCAGAAGAAACAACATACGGATCATTGGGGTCCCAGAAGGGCGAGAAGAAAACCCTGATGAAGAAGAAACTGTCAAAGCCATCATTGCTGAAAAGTTCCCGGAACTAAAGAACGCTTGCCTCAAGATCCAGGAGGCCCGTAGGATACCTGCTAAAAGAAACCCCAACAAGAATACTCCAAGACACATCTTAATTAAAATGACAAAAACTATAGATAGAGATAGAATACTGAAAGCAGCAAGATCAAAGAAGGAAATCACATACAAAGGAACATCTCTAAGATTTACAGCAGACTTCTCTGATGAAACACTCCGAGCCCGAAAACAGTGGTGGGATATTGTGAAAAGGCTCAATGAACTGCAGGCCTCACCAAGAATTCTTTACCCAGCCAGACTCACATTCAGATATGAAGGAAAGATACACAACTTCATGGATAAGCAACAACTCAGGAACTTCTTGGACTCAAAACCAACTTTAAAAGAAGGACTGAAGGGTCTGCTGTAATACGACCAAACCCATAAGCACAACAAGCACAAACAGAAAGATGACACAAAATCCGATGACAATAATCTCTCTCAATGTCAATGGTCTAAATGCACCAATTAAGAGACACAGAGTAACAAAATGGATTAAAAATTTGAACCCAACATTCTGCTGTCTACAAGAAACACATCTGAATAATCAGAACAAACACAGACTCAAAGTCAAAGGTTGGAGGACCATTCTCCATGCAAACAACTCCTCAAAAAGGCTGGTGTGGCCATATTAGTATCAGATAATATAGACTTCAGGCTGAAAAAGGTTAGAAGGGACAACGAAGGCCATTTCTTGTTGCTTAAGGGGTATGTACACCAGGAAGAAATTACACTAATAAACATATATGCACCCAACGAGGGGCCAGCAAAATACATAAAAGAACTGCTAAGAGACCTCAAAGAAGACATTAACAGTAGCACAATAATAGTTGGAGACTTCAACACTGCTCTATCAACGATGGATAGATCAACAAGACTGAAACTCACCAAGGAAATATTGGCCCTGAAGGAAGAAATGGAAGAAAGAGAGCTAGTGGATATATACAGGGCTTTTCATGCCAAAAAAGCTGAATACACATTTTCTCTAGTGCACATGGAACATTCTCAAAGATAGACCATATGCTGAGCCACAAAGCATACCTCAATAAAATAAAAAAGATAGAAATTGTGTCAGCTATCTTTTCAGACCATGATGCACTGAAAATGGAAGTTAACCATACACAGAAACAGGGAGTCAAACCAAACACCTGGAAACTGAACAGCTCACTCCTGAACAACAAATGGGTCATAGAAGAAATCAAACAGGAAATCCAAAGATTTCTGGAAACAAATGAAAATGAAGACACCAACTATAAGAACGTGTGGGACACGGCAAAAGCCGTGTTAAGAGGGAAGTTTATAGCTCTGCAAGCATTCATCAGGAAACAAGAAAGGGCCCACATAAATAACCTGACTACACAGCTGAAGGCATTAGAAAAAGACCAACAAAAGGAGCCCAACCCAGGCAGAAAAAAAGGAAATAATAAAACTTAGAGAGGAAATCAATGAGTTGGAAACCAAAAAAAAACAATCCAAAAGATTAATGAAACCAAGAGCTGGTTTTTTGAAAAAATAAACAAGATTGACAAACCATTGGCAAGACTTGTAAGGACAGGGAAAGAGAGAACCCAAATAAACAGAATCAGAAATAAAAAGGGTGACATCACAACAGAAACCACAGAAATCCAAAAGATCATCAGAGATTACTTTGAGAGCCTGTATGCCGTGAAACATGAGAATCTAGAAGAAATGGATCAATTCCTGAAGTCCTATAACCTCCCACGGCTGAAACAAGAAGACCTCCAATACCTGAATAAGCCTATCACCATTGAGGAAATAGAAACAGTAATTAAAAGACTTCCCAAACACAAAAGCCCAGGTCCAGACAGATTCCCTAGTGAACTCTACCAAACCTTTAAGGAGGACCTACTGCCAATCCTTTTCAAGCTCTTCCAGGAAATAGAAGAAACAGAAACACTCCCAAACAGCTTCTACGAGGCACATATCACCCTGATACCCAAAGCAGGGAGAGACAACACAAAGAAAGAAAACTATAGACCAATATCCCTGATGAACTCGGATGCTAAGATCTTCAACAAAATACTAGCAAACAGAATCCAAGGAATCATCAAGAAGATTATACATCATGACCAAGTAGGATTCATCCCGGGTATGCAAGGATGGTTCAACATTCGCAAGTCAATCAACATAATACACCATATCAATAAGAGAAAAAAAAAAAACCATATGATCCTATCAATAGATGCAGAGAAAGCATTTGACAAGATCCAGCACCGGTTCATGATTAAAAGCCTCCAGAAAATGGGAATTGAAGGGACTTTCCTCAAGATAGTTACAGCCATCTACCAAAAGCCCACAGCGAGCATCATTCTAAATGGGGAAAAGTTGAAAGCCTTCCCCCTGAGATCAGGGACAAGACAAGGTTGCCCACTCTCACCTCTTTTATTCAATATTGTACTGGAAGTACTTGCCATAGCAATCAGAGAAGAAAAGGACATCAAGGGCATCCAGATAGGCAAGGAAGAAGTCAAGCTATCATTATTTGCAGATGACATGATATTATACCTAGAGAACCCTAAACTCTCTACCAAAAGACTCCTAGAAACAATAGACGCATATAGTAGAGTGGCAGGATACAAAATCAACACCCAAAAGTCGGTGGCTTTCCTATATACAAATAACGAAAGAGAAGAAAGGGATATTAAGGAAACAATTCCATTCACAATTGTGCCACAGAAAATCAAATACCTAGGAATCAACCTACCCAAGTGTGTAAAGGACCTCTACAAAAAAACTACAAGACATTGCTCCAAGAGATAAAAAGAGGACACAAGGAAATGGAAACATATTCCCTGCTCATGGATGGGGAGAATCAACATTGTCAAAATGGTAATACTCCCTAGAGCTCTGTACAGATTCAATGCAGTCCCTATAGGGATACCCATGACATTCTTCAAAGAAATTGACCAAACACTCCTAAAATTTGTGTGGAACAATAAACCCCCAAGGATAGCTAAAGCAATCCTCGGGAAAAAGAAGATGGGAGGCATCACCTTTCCCAACTTCAAACTGTACTACAAGGCAGTAGTAATTAAAACAGCATGGTATTGGAATAAAAACAGACCTGTGGACCTATGGAATAGAATTGAGTATTCTGACACCAACCAACCTCAAACACATGATCATTTAATCTTTGATAAAGGTGCAATGAGTCTAAAATGGAGTAAGGAAAGCCTCTTCAACAAGTGGTGTTGGGAAAACTGGGCAGCAACGTGTAAAAAAAATGAATTTGGACCTGTGTCTAACACCATGCACAAAAATCAGATCAAAATGGATTAAAGATCTCAATATCAGACTTGAATCCATAAAGTACATTGAAGAAAATATAGGAAAAACCCTCCACGACATTGAAGCTAAAGGCATCTTCAAAGGTGAAACATCACTAACAAAGCAACTAGAAGAAAAGATAAACATATGGGACTACATGAAACTAAAAAGCTTCTGCACCTCAAAAGAAACAGTGACTAAGATACAAAAAGCAGTCCACAAGAAATGGAAAGAATATTCACCCAATACCCATCTGATAAGGGGTTAATATCCAGGATATATCAGGCACTGGTAGAACTTTACAAGAAGAAAACAAACATCCCCATCAAAAAAGGGGGAGAAGAAATGAACAGAAACTTCAGCAAGGAAGAAATTCGAATGGCCAATAAACATATGAAAAAATGCTCATCATCACTAATCATCAGAGAGATGCAAATCAAAACAACAATGAGATACCACTTTACACCACAGAGACTGGCACATATTCAAAAGAGCAAGAACAACAAGTGCTGGCGTGGATGTGGGGTAAAGGGGACACTCATCCATTGTTGGTGGGAATGCCGGCTGGTACAGCCTTTTTTGGAAAACAATATGGACATTCCTCCAAAGACTAGAAATTGAACTCCCATTTGACCCAGCCATACCACTCCTGGGAATCTACTCTGGTAAACCAAAAATACCCAGCGGAAACACCATCCCTACTTTTATGTTCATAGCAGCATTATTCACAATAGCCAGAATCTGGAAGCAACCAGAGTGCCCGAAAATCGATGACTGGATAAAGAAGCTTTGGTACATCTACACAATGGAATACTATGCAGCTGTTAGGAAAAATGAAGTTATAAAATTTGCCTATAAATGGGTGGACATGGAGAAGATTATGTTGAGCGAAATTAGCCAGAAGGAGAGAGACAGACACAGAATGACTGCATTTATCTGCATAACATAAATATATATGTACATATTAAGATACCAATATCCAAGGTCAAGTGAAACATACATATATCAGGAGGTCTGGTCAATGGTGGAAATTATCACAAACGTGTGGGAGTCAGAGGGTAGGTAAGACAGATAATGGAACAGGGTGCTAATAATTGTCGAGGGTACTAATGCCAACCTAGAACGGAGCATTAAATAGAGGCAAAAGGATACACATGACAACCTTTTAATGTATGTTCTGTAATCCATAGTCTGGAAGGGAAGGAAAAGAGAAAGAGAGAGAAAGGGAAAGAAATAAAGAACCTGCCATGGAGGTGGGCTGGGGAAGGGGGAGGGAACCGGGGACGTTGGTGGTGGGAGATGGACACTGGTGGAGGGACGGGTGCTGGAACACTGTCTGACCAAAACCCAAATATGAACTTTTTAATTGTATATCTTTGTAATTGTAAAAATAAAAAAAATTTAAAAAAAAAACCTGCACTGTGGATTTACTATTTCTCCTTCACACAAACTGTGCTTTTACTTTTCTTTAATCTCACTCCTGATTCTACTATATGCTAGTGTTATTTTAGGTTTTATTTAGTTTTAGTTTTTTTGCTTTGAGACCAGAGAGATATTTGCTAGTGGGAGGGGTGGCTACTCCCAACTTAGTGCTCATGAGACCATGTGTTAATGGGGTTCTAACCTTGGCCTCCCTGAGCAGGGTCTGGGTTCCTGCCCTATTGAATCAGATTGTTGACTCAGATTTGTTTTGTTTTTTTCTTAGAGGCCACATCCAGAGGCACTAGGATTTTCTCCCCAACTTAGGCTTGAGGGGTTGTTTCTTACGGTACTTGGCACACAGATAGGATAGAATCAGGTCCTTGTAGATGCAAGACATGTGCCCAGCCCATTTTGCTATCTCCCTGCCTGGCACCAGGTTTTATTTTATATTTAGTATGATCTTGTAGGTTATTTTGGGGGTTTGGAAACACACACACACAAATCCATATAAATTAATGGTAATTTATCCTTAATTTCATACCATTTATTATGCTACCCGCACGGAAGAGCCTGGCAAGCTACCCGTGTCATATTTGATATGCCAGGTACCAGTAACAATTATAGACCTCATTCCCATGACCTGATGGAATGGTTTGAGGCTCTTTATGTTCCTGGAGTAAGCAGGTGCCCCCTGGGCTTTACCTGCATGAGACAGGTCATATGGAGATGTTACTGGTGCCCGCTCGAGCAAATCGATGATGAACGGGAAGACAGTGATACAGTGATACACTATATAAGTATAATATATAATTATATATAAATACATAATTTATAAAATCTATCTGCACTCACATAAGTAGTCTTAAGTGTTTTTTTCACTATAGAGTTATAACCAAATTAATTAAACTTGTAACTGATGCATTTAGATTTTGTGCACAACTCAGTAATTTCAGGGTAGAAGGTGCAAATCCCTGCTACGTAATGATTACCATTTAAAGATATTTATCACCAGCTAAATACTGCATTTTGTAAACACTAATAGTATTACTTTAATAACAATACAAAATATAATAATTTGTCAGTGGTCATATAACTGAACAGAACTTATACATTAAAAGATCTGCAACTAATTATCTTAAAATAATACATTTTTACTGGATCGCTGTCACTGGATCACTGTCTTCCCATTGTTCATCGATGATTTGCTTGAGTGGGCACCAATAAGATCTCCATACATCCTGTCACAAGCAAGTGTAGCCCAAGGACATCTGTTCGTTCCAGGGAAAGGAATAGCCTCTAACTCTAACCATTCTTTCAGGTCATGGAAATGGGGTTCACAATTTTACTAGGAACAATATTTCTCAATTATAGACTATCTCCAACAGAGAATGTAAAGCTGATGATGACATATCTTAATAAAGGTTTCTGTTAAATGATTTTTCTCCACTAAAAGCTAATGTCAAGTGTTCTGAGAAAATTTATGATTAGACAGAGATATTATGTTTGTTACGCTGTACATATTAAATGGACTTTTATTTAGAATATTTCAATTTAGGGACCAGAGCAATAGCACAGAGGGCAAGGTGTTTGCCTTGCACACAACCAACCGAGGTTTGATCCTCGGCACCCCCATATAGTCCCCTGAGCACTGCCAGGAGTAATTCTTGAGCAAAGAGCCAGGACTAACCTGAGCATGATCAGGTGTGACCCAAAAAAGAAAAAAAAACAATATTTTAATTTAGAATAAGTTGTTAAGACATAAAGCAAAATAAAACATTATAAGTCAACATATATTCATTGACTTATAATGGTTTTATGTCCCAATAGTTCATTGTAAGATAGACAGATTAATCAACTGCCCAACAACACAAAACTTTGCTAATAAAGAAGCAAGCTGGTAGCCATCCTGATTGCTGTTCATCACACTATTCCACCCAACCCCATTCATTTCAGAATCCTGTTGTCCTGTTGATATTAGAGAGCTCGTTTCTTAGAATCATTCCTTACTGAAGTTCATCTGCCTAGGAAAGTCACCCTTTCTATCTCAAGCACCCAGCATCCGATTGAGCAGTGCATTTCTTTCAGTGATAGAAGTGTCCTTTGAGAACTTTCAAAAATAAGTCTCATACACATATCTGTGCTAACATTGCAACAGGAGTCCACTGAGTTCTTTATCAATATTCTTCAAAGGCAGCTCCTGTATTTGTGCTGCTACTCACAAGTCCTCATGGTATCCAAATTTCAAAAATCCACTGAAGCAGCATACCGGTTCTGAATCTAGGCATTCTTACAGCTGATTAAACACATCACGAAAGATATTTTTTCACCTGAAATTCTCTCTTACCTGATATTATCAAATTCCTGCAATATTACAACTAGCTCAAAATCCAGTTTCCAAAGCTAAGAATATAGCCAAAACCAATATCAATGGGAAACAAAGGAATACTACACTTACCAAACTGAGTTAGCTGTGATTGTGTAGTGATAACTGACAGCTTAGAATTACTGTTTATAGGGGCAGGAGCAATAGTGCAGTGGGTAGGGAGTTTATCTTGCATGTGGTTGACCTGGGTTCGATCCCTGGCATCCCATATGGTCCCCCGAGCACCGCCAAGAGTAATTCCTGAGCAAATGAGCCAGGAGTAACCCCCTGAGCATTGCCGGGTGTGTCCCATGAAGCAAAAAAAAAAAAAAGAATTACTGTTTATAGAAAAATAATTATCTTGTATCAACGACTCAGTTCCAAGCTTAGTAAGTATACTGATTAATTTCCAGTAAATGTTTACAATGAATGATAAAATGCATCTTTTATGCATAAAGGTAGCAATGAAATGAAATATAGACTCATAAATAAAGATATATAACTCAATATACTCATATCTCTTAAGGAACAAAAGTGACTCTATGAAATTTTTAATTAATTTTTTTAAAACTGTGGTGATGAACCAAAGAGATAGTATGGGGATAGCTCATTTGCTGTGGCTGACCTAGGATCCAGGAACCACATATAGTACCCCAACTACTAGCAGGAATGATCCCTGAGTGCAGAGCCAGAAGTGCGGTAAAAATCAGACTTGGGTCAGTGTGATAGCACAGGAGATAAAGCACTCACCATGCATGCACTGACCATTGTTTGATCTTTGATACCACATATGATGCCTCAAGCACTGTCTGGAGGGAACCCTGAGTCCAAACCAGAAGTAACAGAAGTTAAATCCTGAGTAACTGCTGGATGTGTTCCCCATAACCCAAATTAATAATTGTTTGGTTTATGTTAATGTGCTAAAAATAAATCAGCAATTGTAAAGTATAATAAAGTGTTAATCAAAAATGGCTTCCATGGGTTGGAGAGATACTAAAGGAATTATAGTGCTGTCTCCTTTATTCAGGGTTCAAGGTCAACCCTTCTTCAATCCTGGCACCACATATGATCCCTGGAGCATACATTGCCAGACGTGACGCCTCAGCACAGAGCCAGGAAGATCCCTTAAGCACCACTGGGTGTACTCCGCCCTCCCACCTGCTATCCCTCCTCCCCCCACACAAAAAAGCCTTTATTTTTTTTATAAAATGAACTAAAATAAACCTATGTGAAGGTATGATTTCCATTTCAGAAAGTCTAAAAGTGCTGCCTCCTAAATAAGCTATGTTGAGTACATTTACCCAGTAAATGTACTTAAGATGTACTCAGGAGATGGGGCTGAGTATATGAGTGAGTGTTTGCATGTCTGTGTGTGTACATAAGCACAAGGTAAAAACTGCGAAAGTAACAGATGATAAAGAATTTTCAGTTAAACATCTCTGTGATACTTACTTTAAACCCTTCCCCACATTGTCTCCAAAAAATCTACTGACAAAACAGTTGTTGTAGCTGAGAATCTTTTACATATTATTACATAGCATACAGAACTAGTTTATATGGATTTATCATAAATGAAGCAGTCATATTAAATTCTATAGAGAACAAAGATAAGTTAATATGTTATCTGAATAGATTCTAATTCTATCTATATAATTGACTATAAGTTAAAAATATAATAATTCCATTCTCATGTGTATGCAATATTACTCTAAGAAATTAAATAAACTGAATCAGATAAAGTATATGAAATTCAACTTAAAATTAAATATTTATAAAAAATACAGATAGCATTGAAGATTTGAAATTGAAGAACCTGCTACCAAGGTTTTCAAAAATCGTTATCCTGGCAACAAAATCACTCTAAGACTATACAGATTCTTGAGGATAAAACATCATTAAATCTTGACAATAAGAAGCACATTTATACAGCAGTCAAATGACTGAATATAATCCCATTATAAAACTGAAAAATGGCCTTGCCTTATGTTTCTGAAATCCAGAAGCTACACTCTCAAGAGGGAGTGGAAATAAACCAATAGATAATTCCACTGCCTCTTAGATTGCTGTTTTGTTTAAACCTAATTAGCTTTAAAGAGTACTTTTTAAAAATAATTTAGTGACAAATGTATTATTTAAATGAAATCTCCACCAGAAAGCACATGAAAAAGAAGTACTTGTATTGGAGCATAATTTAATCCTTTTCTTTTTTTTTGTGTTTTTGCTTTTGTTTTTTAAAGGAGAGGAAAAACATAAATTTTCCTGCCTCCAGACAAAAACTACAATATGGAAATAAAAGATTCAAAGACCCTCACATTACATTCATAAGAATTTTTTGAGAAAATCAAGCAACAATAAAAGATATACATATAATTAATTAATGCATGGAAAATTATTTAAACTGACTAATGACTTAAAAATGCAAAATTAAATTGAATTAGGATGTAAACTTTTGCCCTCACCAAAATGTTAAAGAAATTATTGACTTATCCTTAATTTAATATCTGTAGAATTAGACATTTAGCTTTATGTCTCTACTGTCATCTAAGTCTCATCATACTTGCACCAAAATTGAACTGCCAGGAGTAATGCCTGAGTGCAGAGCCAGGAGAAACCCCCTGAGAATTGCTGGGTGTGACGCCCCCTGTTGCAGGACTCCTAAGGGCCACTGCATCTGCTCTGGATTGCCTCCCGCAATCACTCCGTAGATAAGGGGGTAGTCTAAATGTGGCAGTTTATCCGACCATGTATGCTGTACTAGCTGGTATAAATATTCTCCCATGCTATCACAATCATCGTGGGACTAGCTAGATCTTACCAGTATATTAGCCTGGCCACGTAGGACACCTAAGTAATTAGACCAGAGAGAAATGCTGTTTGCTTCCAAGCAAACAAGCATGGCTCCCTGATATACTCAAAGGCAACTAAAATATGAAACTACAATGAAGTAGAGGAGACTTGTGAAGGCTTGGAGAAATATTTAACTGGCATTGGTGTTGGTCAAGGTACAGAGACATGCCATCTCAGAAACCCCCTTCTCTACACTACAAAAGCATTCCTAAGCAGATTTTGGCTCAAAACATTAGCACAGTAAAGGCCCTAGGTGAGGTGCAGGGGAGGGATTACCTAAGGGCATTGGACCCTCCCTGCTTTCCATGCTCCATTGGACCCTCCCTGCTTTCCATGGTTCCTGCTCTCCTCCCTTTCTTCTTCCTTGTGGGATCTCTCTCCTTGTGAGCGTTCTTTCCCCTTGGAAGCTTTTTACACGTGGTGGTCGCCATCTTGGCCTACACGTGGCTGGGGTTCTAGCCTGGAATCCTAAGCATCGGGTTTTTCCTTTTGCTGATTTGTATGCCTGAACCTGTGATAAGTAAAGCCTTTTAAAACTGCATCGGATTCCTGAGTTTTCATCCGTTCCTCGCCGGCCTCGGAGGTAGAAGGGAACTCGCTTCCTGGCACTGTCGGGGGACCCCGGAGCGCCCCGACACCCCCCAAAAAGCAAAAAATAAATCAAAATTGAAGCTAGTGGTGTTTTAAAAGATTCATTTGTTCTAATAAAGCAAGGAAACATTTCTTAATCTTTGTTTAAATAATTAAATTTTGAGGTAACAAACAATACTAGTTTAATATCTATACAGACTAGAAATGTCAAATGAATTATTGTTAATAAATTATGTAGTAAATCATATACGGCAGCATTTACATAATTCAGGGCCACTACACCAATTCAGTCACTTTTTAAAAAATTCAGTCCTTTTCCAAGCCACTGGCAAGACTTGTAAGGACAGGGAAAGAGAACCCAAATAAACAGAATCAGAAATGAAAATGGTGACAACACAACAGAAAAGACAGAAATCCAAAAGATCATCAAAGATTACTTTGAGAACCTGTATGCCACGAAACATGAGAACCTAGAAGAATTGGATAAATTCCTGAAGTCCTATAACCTCCCACGATTGAAACAAGAAGACCTCCAATACCTGAATAAGCCTATCGCCATCAAGGAAATTGAAACAGTAATTAAAAGTCTGCCCAAACACAAAAGCCCAGGTACAGATGGGTTCACTAGCAAATTCTCCCAAACCTTTAAGGAGGACCTACTGCCTGTCCTGTTCAAGCTCTTCCAGGAAATAGAAGAAACAGAAACACTCCCAAACAGCTTCTATGAGGCACACATCACCCTGATACCCAAAATAGGGAGAGACAACACAAAGAAGGAAAATTACAGACCAATCTCCTTGATGAACACAGATGCTAAGATCTTCAACAAAATAGTAGCAAACAGAATCCAAAGACTCATCAAAAAGACCATACATCATGACCAAGAAAGATTCATCCCGGGAATACAAGGATGGTTCAACATTCGCAAATCAATCAACAAAATACATCATATCAATAAGAGAAAAAATAAAAACCATATGATCCTATAAATAGATGGAGAAAAAGCATTTGACAAGATCCAGCACCCATTCATGATTAAAATCCTCCAGAAAATGGGAATTGAAGGAAGCTTCCTCAAGATAGTCAAAGCTATCTAGCAAAAGCCCACAGCAAGTATCATTCTCAATGGGGAAAAATTGAAAGCCTTCCCCTTAAGATGAGGAACACGACAAGGTTGCCCTCTCCCACCTATTTTATTCAATATAGTACTGGAAGTACTCGCCATAGCAATCAGAAAAGAAAAGGACATTAAGGGCATCCAGATAGGCAAGGAAGAAATCAAGCTATCATTATTTGCAGATGACATAATATTATACTTAGAGAACCCTAAACTCTCGACCCAGAGACTCTTAAAAACAATAGATATGTAGAGTAGAGTGGCAGGATACAAAATCAATACCCCAAAAATCGGTGGTTTTCCTATACACAAATAACGAAAAGAGAAGAAAGGGATATTAAGAAATCGATTCCATTCACAACTGTACCACAGAAAATCAAATACCTAGGAATCAGCTTAATCAAGTGTATAAAGGACCTATAAAAGAGTACTGCAAGACACTGCTTCAAGTAATAAAAGAAGACACGAGGAAATGGAAACACATTCCCTGCACATGGATGGGGAGAATTAACATTGTCAAGATGGTAATACTCCCTAGACCTCTGTACAGATTCAATGCAGTTCCTATAAGGATACCCATGACATTCTTTAAAGAAATGACCAAACACTCCTGAAATCCGTATGGAATAATAAACCCCCCCACGGATAGCTAAAGCAATCCTTGGGAAAAAGAAGATGGGAGACATCACCTTTCCCAACTGCAAACTGTACTACAAAGCAGTAGTAATAAAAACAGTGTGATGCTGGAATAAAAACAGACCTGTGGATCTATGGAATAGAGTTGAGTATCCTGACACCCACCCTCAAAGACATGATCAGTTAATCTTTGATAAAGGTGCAAAAAGTCCAAATTGGAGTAAGGAAAGCCTCTTCAACAAGTGGTGCTGGGAAAACTGGACAGCTACAAAAAAAAAATGACACATTTTTTTTCTAAAAAAAATGACCTGTGTCTAATACCTTGCACAAAAATCAGATCAAAATGGATTAAAGATCTCAGTATAAAACCTGAATCCATAAAGTACGTTGAAGAAATTATAGGAAAAACCCTCCACAATATTGAAGCTAAAGACATCCTCAAAGGTGAAACACCATTAACAAAGCAACTATAAGAGAAGATAAACATATGGGACTACATGAAACTAAAGAGCTTCTGCACCTCAAAAGAAACAGTGACTAAGATACAAAGGCAGTCCACAGAATGGGAAAGAATATTCACCCAATACCCATCTGATAAGGGGTTAATATTCAGGATATATCAGGCACTGGTACAGCTATATAAGAAGAAAAACAGCCAAACCCATAAAAATGGGGGAGAAGAGATGAACTAAAACTTTGACATGGAAGGAATTTGAATGGCCAAAAGGCATATGAAAAAATGTTCATTATCACTAATCATCAGAGAGATGCAAATCAAAACAACAATGAGATATCACCTCACACCACAGAGACTGGCCCATATTCAAAAGGGTAAAAAGCAACAAGTGCTGAGGTAGATGTGGGGAAAAGGGGACTCTCATACATTGTTGGTTAGAATGTCGACTTGTACAACCTTTCTGGAAAACAATATGGACACTTCCTCCAAAGACTAGATATTGAGCTCCCATTAGACCCAGCCATACCACTCCTGGGAATATACCCTGGGAAGCCAAAAACACACAGCGTAATCACCATCCAACCTTTTTATTTTCATAGCAGCACTATTTACAATAGCCAGAACCTGGAAACAACCAGTATGCCCGAGAACTGATGACTGGATAAAGAAACTATGGTACATCTACGCAATGGAATACTATGCAGCTGTTAGGAATAATGAAGTTATGAAATTTGCCTATAAATGGATGGGCATGGAAAGGATCACGTTGAGTGAAATTAGTCAGAAGGAAAGAGAGAGACATAGAATGACTGCATTTATTTTCATGACATAAATATATCAGGTGGTCTTACCAAAAGTGGAAATTACCGCAAACGTGAGGGAGTCAGAGGTTAGGTAAGACAGAGAAGGGAACATGTGTGAATAAATGTCGAAAGGGGTGATAACAACATAGAACTGAGTATTAAAATGGCAAAAAATGCGCATGATGGCTTCCAAGTGTGTGTAGTGCAACTCACAATGTGTAGGAGAAGGGAGAGAGAGGGAGAAAGAAAGAGATAAAGAAACAGCCATTTAGGCAGGCTATGGGAGGTGGAGGGAATTGGGGACATTGGTGGTGGGAAATGGGCACTGGTGGAGGCCAAGTGCTGGAACACTATGTGACCGAAACCTCCAAACATGAACAACGTTGTAATCGTATATCTCACGGTGGTATAATAAAATGTTTAATTAAAAAATTAAAGTGAGAGGAAGTAAATATATACTTATCAAAAAGATTTACAATATTTGAACTAAATAAACCATTTTATTAAAAAAAATCAGTCTTTTTGAAGATAAATGTTCAATTTTTTATGAACCACTATGAAACAGACCATTAAGAGTTGTTCATGTGGTTTCAGTTACACAATGTTCCAATGCCTATCCGTCCACCGGTATACATGTTTCAGCATCAAAGTCACAAGGGATATATATAACACGCTGTCAGTATCTGAATTGCAAACAACAATGCACAAAAGGGGTATGAGGGGGAGAAGATGAGTTTTAGGCATAGGTAAGACAGTTTAGCTCTTAAAGTGCAAAAAAGTTTGGAAAAATGCATCTGGGAGAGAATAAGACATCAAGAAAAAATAAAACAGATAACAAATATCTGCCTGCTACATAATTGCTCGGGTCAGGAATAGAGTAAGACTGTTTAGGATCTCTTTATGTAGGGACAATATGGGGCAAAATTAGAATAGGAAACTATCAAGGCATTACATTTTCAACATGTCTTCTGGTAGATGTGTAAAGTACACCAACCTCTGATCTTCATGTACCTCCTTTTGTTGATGCACTTACTAATTGTCCTCTTTGTATCTGTCAACAATGGTTCAGCTCTTGGGAGCCCCATGGCGGTGCATTACTGCACTGAATAAATAACTGTCTGAGGACCAATGATGGTTGCCCACACTACCTAAAGCTTGGACAGTCCATTTGTGTTTGTCTGTCTCCTTACATGTTTGTTCGTCTTATTCTCTGAGACCAATTTCTGCTGGATGGGTTCAAAGGTGCCAGTATGACTGAATTTAGACAACAAACTACCACTACTTATATCTGGGAATGGAGTATGTGGAATCACATTTAGGAAGATAAATCCATATTTTATTTTAGATAGCTGCATGACGAGGGAAAGAACTGGTAATGAAAAAGAAAAAAGAGATGATAAAGTTTAGAGAGAGTACTTAGCTGGATTATGAGAGTATTGATATCTAGAGAGACTCCTAGATTTATGGGTTTACTGGACACACCCACACCACATTTCTTATCTTTCTATGTATCTTTTATATTCTGAACACAGTTCTAGTTCTTATAAGCTAGCAAAAAGCAATAATTAACAGCTGTAAAATTTCTGTAGAGCATTAAAATACAAAAAATACACCACAAAATTAAAACGTTTTGAATTAAAAAATACTGTATGAAAACTGAGAAAACGAATAATTTTTAAGTCCACTTATTTTCATACCAAAAATTCAACTCTAGGTCATAAATTACCTCAAAATAACCAGAAGTCAAAAATGCCTTATTACTTGTCAATAAAGTGTTCTTTGTGAGTCAAGTAAAGTAGACATGTGAAGCTGTGTGGGGGGGTGGGGAGGTTTCCTGGGTGACTGCAAGTAGGCAGGAGGGAAGCAGGGAAGCGGTAACCTCAAGAAAGGGACCTGCCCTTTTGCCAGCTCGACCTCTGCCATCCAGCGAAGGGCTGGGAAAAATCTAAGACTGATAAGAGTCTGCTGTGAGCCCTGCTCTTTTCAGGGAAGGGAAAAGTCAATCTTAGACTTTTTTCAGGTCTTAACCTTTCCCTTACAGAAAAGAACTTCAGGAGGTCAGAAGCAGTGAAGTATAACTGGTTTTATTTAGAAGTTTTGTGTGGGACTGAGCAACACCAGGCTTCTTCAGACAGGAGGGGGGGGAAAAAAGAGGGCGAGAGAGAGAGAGAGAGAGAGAGAGAGAGAGAGAGAGAGAGAGAGAGAGAGACCCAGTACACCTCTCAGTGTTAAAGTGTAAAAGTATGTAAGACATATCTTGGTAGAAGAGATGGGGGTAACACATGCGCTCAGGATCAACATGAGAACAGGCAGTATATGTGTGTACTTCCCTTCCTTTGTTCAAGTGGTTTTATATATATTTTATTATAACACTGTGAGATAGACATTTATAAAACTTCATGATTGGGTTTCAGTCATTCAATGTTGTAGTACCCAGCCTTCCACCAGTGCACATTTCCCACAACCAATGTCCCCAGATTCTCTTCCCTCCTCCCCAGCCTGCATCTATGACAGCTGCTGTCGCTGCTGCTGCTGCTTCTCCTTCTCCCCTCCTCCTCCTCCTCCTCCTCCTCTTCATCTTCTTCTTCATCTTCTTCATCTTCTTCGTCGTCTTCATCTTCTTCTTATTTCTTCTTTCTCTTCCTCCTCATTTCTCCTCCTACTTCCTCCTCCATATTTTCTCTCTCTCTCTCTCTCTCTCTCTCTCTCTGTGTGTGTGTCTCTCTCTCTCTCCCTCCTCTCCCTCTATGCTCTCCCTCTCCTATCTATTACACATTTTGGCTTGCCACACATATATTTAAGGGTTATTCAATGCTCAGTTCTAGTCTGGCATTATCATTTCCAACAATTACTAGTACACTGGTATATATTTATATACAACAGATAAATGCATCATTCTATAGGTGTCCTTTTCTTTCTGACTGATTTCACTAAGCATGATAAATTCCATGTCCATTCATTTTGTAGGCAAATTTCATGACCTGCCCCACATGGCACTTTTTGCTTAGGGCAGACTTTGCTTCTGTGGTTGCCAAGGGGGAGCATTGGGGAGTAGTTGATGGTCTTCTTTGATATTCCTTTCCTGGACTTTTGCTTGATGGAGCTTCTCTGGAAGTAGGCTCAGCCTTCTCTGGGCTATTGCTGGCAGCAAGTACTATAATTCCAATACTCACAGGTGACCATTTTTTAAAACATATTTTATTATACCACAGTGAGATATACAATTATAAAGTTGCTCATGTTTGGGTTTTGGCCATACAGTGTTCCAGCACCCATCCCTCCAGCAGTGCCCATTTCCCACCACAATGTCCCCAACCCTCCCCTACCCTAGCTTGCCTCTATGGAAGGTTCTTTATCTCCTCTCCCTCTCTCCCTCTCCTCTCTCTCTCTCACTCACTCTCTCTCTCCTCTTTTCCTTCTCTTACACATTGTGGATTGCAATACATACATTTAGAGGTTATCACATGTATCTTTTTGCCTATATCCAATGCTCAGTTCTAGGCTGGTATTATCATTTTTGACGATTATTCGCACTCTGTTCCCTTCTCTGTCTTACCTAACCTCTGCCGCCCATATGTTTGTGGTAGATTCCAGCACAAGTGAACTTTTAAGCAGTCTTGGGCCTTTTTGTTTTTATCACTTCTCAAGAACTCACTGACATGGGGGGCCCTTCCATATCTGCCTGTCTGCTTCACATTTACATAATATATACATAACAATTGCGTAGTATATTTATTCTGTACTTTTTAACTCTCAATAGAAGACCAAGACAGAGATTTTGTATCTGACACTAGTCCTTTTACAAAGATACAAAAATCAAGGAACAGAAGGCAAAGAAAGTAACAAACGCCAAGGTCAGAGCAGTAGCTGTGTTGAAATCAGCTATATGATCAGAAATTCTAGTTCCATTATCCATTATCATGTTCTTACTCTATTGTACTCATTTTCCTTCATATATTTCATTCTTCTTGGATATATCAATATCCTTAGGCAACTACCCTTTGTTGAATACTATGTTTTTTTTTTTGTTTGTTGTTTTGTTTGGGACCACACCCTGTGATGCTCAGGGTTTACTTCTTCTTCTTCTTTTTTTTTTTTTTTTTTTTTTGCTTTTTGAGTTACACCCAGCAATGCTCAGGGGTTACTCCTGGTTCTGCACTCAGGAATTACTCCTGGTGGTGCTCGGGAGACCACATGGGATGCCAGGGATCTAACCTGGGTCCTGCCGCAGGTGAGGCAAAAGGTTTACCCGCTGGACTATTGCTCCTGCCCTCAGGGTTTACTTCTGAACCAGAGTTTTCAGAAATTACTTGGTGACTACAGAGGATGCTGGGAATAGATCTTGGGTCACGGGTTGGAGAGAGAGCCCAGAGGAAGGGTGTTTACTTGCACACAGCCAACCCAAGTTCAACCCCCAGCATCCTGTTCCCCAAAGCACCGGAGTGCAAATTCAGGAGTAATCACTGAGCTTCGCTGGGTGAGACCCAAAGAGAAAAAATAAAAAAGAACTCAAGTCAGTTGGAGACAACCGTTGGACTAGAGCCATTACCAACTGGATCCCACGGGATGTCAAAAGATCACGTGGCCGCCCACCTACAAGATGGTCAGACTTCCTTGTAAAGACCCTGGAAGGAACGGTTTGAGGCTCTTAATATTCCTGAATCAACCAGATGCCATTGGGCTACATTGGCACGTGATAGGGTCCAATGGAAATGTTACTGGCACCTGCTCGAGCAAATCAATGAATAACGGGATTCAAGTGATCAAGTGAAGTGATCAAGTCAGTTGCATGCAAGGCAAGTGCTCTACTCACTGTACTATAGCTTTGGCCCCTGAGTAATATGTTTTTAAAGAACATAGTTATGATTTTAAGAAAACACCATCTTCCAAATGGTGATCATTTTTGACCTGCTTTACTAAAAGAGTAGGCAAGAGATTAGGAATCTGAACAGTGAAATCATGCACTACAGTCTCCCAAGTATATTTCGAACTATTATCATATTCAAATTCAACAAAGCATCCAGAAAGTCGTTCCAGCATCATATCATTAGGCAAGAAAAATCATGCCCAGTAACAGTTGCCAGATGCCCTTTAATATTTGGCCAGGCTGCCCAGACCCAGCTGTTCTGTCAGCCTTTCTTATACACTTTGTTGACAAAAAAGAAGCCCAGTTAATTTTTCAAGTAAGCACTCTAAGCTGAAATTGATTTACCTGTAAACACCTAAATTACTTCTAGGGATGAAGAAACAGTATTTAAACAACTGTTTTTTTTTTATGGTCTGCACATATTGAAATTATTCCAAAAATGAATTGATTCGGGGAAAAATAAGGCATTAATACACTTCTTTACTTTGAACTTATTTTTAGGTTGGCAAGATCCAGACAACATTCCAAAATAACTGAAATAACTTAGAAGATATGTTACATTAAAAAAAAAAGAAATTTGGCATTCTGAAAATGTACAATTTTGGCATGGATAGTGTGGGAATAAGATGAAAATTAGCAAGTTTCTCATAAGCAATCTGTTATATATCAACTTGTAGTGTTTATGCATTTATTTGGACCTTTCCCCCCCCCTCCCCCCCTCCGCTCCCTTCCTCCTTCCCTTCCTTGGCTAAACCCAGCAATACATAGTGCTTATTACTTGCTCTACATTCAGGAATCACTCCAGGTAGGGCTGGTGGCACCATAAGGAGTGTGGGGGAATCCAAACCAGGTTAGCTGCACATAAGATAAGCATAATAATCTAAATATGTGTTTCTTTTTCTATATGAAATTTTAACATTACTTTTTCTGTACTTTTGTATTTAGCTTTTGTATTTTCAACCAAGTCTAATTATATTAAGTCAAAATTCATTAAACTGTTTAACCAATGCAATTTGAAAGCCACTTTTAGTTAATAGCAAATATAATAACTTGCAGTGCTAATCACCTAAAATTTTAACATTTTCAGTAAGTTTAAATATTTCAGGATTTTGAATGCTTCCAATCTTACTAGAAACTTTTAAAAAGCTTATAATATTTTACCATTTCTATTTTAGTTATCTATTTCTCTTGCTTCATTCTGTGAAGTTAATAAGATTATCTTATTATTTTATGTCTTTATTTCACAATGCTGGAGATAAACATCTGAGGTTTACATCCTGTCTACCATAGATTCTAAAATTCAGGCCCTTATTCTCATGGTTTTTTGAATCAACTGATAAAGTCTAAACATCCTAGAGAACTAAGAAATACTACTTAGGAAAAGTAAAAGCAATTACAAGTTTAACATAGATGGTTCATGAAATTCTACTTTCTTCACCTTTCTCTGTGGTTCTCTTTAGCTAGATTTACTTTCTGCAGCACAAATGCTTAAATCCCTAACATTTTACAAATAAATCAGACTTCTTCCCATAGTGTTTGTGCTGATTACCAATGTGAATTTCAAGTAGTCAGGATAAATATATGATAGAAATTGTCGATTACTAAGTTTACACAATGGACACACTATGTCCAACTTAAGATATTTGCATCATGTATCATAGCTTCCCTATGAAATCTTCCCTATAAAACCTTCATTTCTTCAAGATTCTTGCTCATTGCTTATAGTTTTACTGTTCTTTGAATGTTTCTATTTCTGTCCCCACTCTTAAATTAGTTCAAAAAAAGCTAAAGAGGATGACCCTGAATATCAGAAAGCCCAATACACCCAAACACATTTGTTTTTCAAGTTGCCCATGATCTAAGGAATAAGTGTAACAAAAGTACATGTGAGCTCCTGCATCACATTCTGCAGAGCAAACGCTTCCCCGGCTGCAATTATGTCATCATGAAATCATGTTCCACATTTTAAAATAAACTCATTGCCATAAGAATTGTTATCTTGCTGAGATATTTTTGTAGTTGTCTTTTTTAACAGCTTTCTTAGAAGTGTCTCCGAGTTTCTTGCCACACCACAACAAAAAATTTCTTTTTTGGGATTATTTGCAAAAGGACTTGAAGCTTGAATAATCAAGCTTGGAACCATCACTCTTACACTGTGTTGTGCACATTTGACTTTCACACACACACACACACAATTTGAGTATATACAAATTTTGTATATTTTTGATCTGCTAAAATATACAAATTTTGACTTGTAAGAGGTAACAATTTCCCCCAGTGTCCCAGGTCAGGACTCACCTGTGGACGTGGGTGTCCTGTAACTAGACAGGTCAACTCTAGGGTTTCTCCTTCCCTAATGGTGTAGACCCTTTCGGAGTAGCGCTCTTCTTCAATGTTACAGGCCAAGCCTGAGTGTACAATGCGAACCGTGGGGAGCTGTATGGTAAAGAAAACAGAGAGAGAAAAGGTAAGCATACAAAAAATAAGAATGCCATATTCCCATGACTCACCCTGGGTATAACTGCAATACATTTTAGACTTTACACTAGTCAGATTTATTATTCCTAACACTTCAAGTATTCCTCAGGTATTAAAGCACTTGTTGGATAGAATATACCTGACAACTGTTACCAGTATATTCTGAGAATGACAAAGGGCAACAGGCTGGGAGAAAACTGTCAAATCAGAAAATCACTATCATTATGCAACCACATGCTAATTTTTTGAATCACTGTGACATAGGCTATTGCAAAGCTGTTCATGATTGAGTTTCAGTCAGATATTGCTCCAATACCATTCCTCTACCAGTGCACATTTCCCAACATAATGCTCCCAGTTTCCCTCCCACCACCACACTCCCCTTGTCCCCAACCTGCGTCTAAGCAGGTACATCTCTCTCTGTCTCTTTCTTCTCTATTTGTCTCTCTCTCCTTTTGCACATTTTGCAATACTTGCAGTGAAGGATTATTATGCATATCCCTTTACCTACTTTCAACACTCAGTTCTAGTTCAGCATGACCCTTATTACCATAGTCTTGGATACTAGTGTCATACTATGTTTATTATATCCTACAAATGTTTATTATATCCTACAAATTAACATACGCCTCAGAGACCTGGGCCCTACGAAAGCAGGATGAGAATTGTATTTGGGTCTCCCAAAGAGGAATTGAAAGAGCTATGCTTGGAATATCACGCCTCACTCAAGTGAAAGAAGAAATCCGGAGCTCCGACCTCCATTGCTGTTCCAGAGTCAGGGACACTGTCTCGTTTGCCAAGGCATCAAAAATCAGATGGGCTGGACATGTAATGTGATTTGCAGATGACTGCTGGACTAGAGCAGTTACTGACTGGATCCCACGGGATGTCAAAAGATCACGTGGCTGCCCACCTACAAGATGGTCAGACTTCTTCGTCAAGACTCTGAACGAACTGTGAGGCTATTTGTATTCCTGAAGCAACCAGATGCCATTGAGCTACACTGGCACGTGATAGGGTCAAATGGAAATATTACTGGCGCCCGCTTGAGCAAATCGACAACTAACGGGATGTCAAGTGATCAAGTGATCCTACAAATGAATGCAGTAATTCTATATCTATCCTCCTCCTGACTCATTTCAGTTAGCATGATACTCTCTGTGTCCTTCCATGGATAGGCAAATTTCACATAAAACTTGATTAACATTGTGAGAAGGTTCCTCACAATGTTAATCAAATTTTTATTTGATTAAAGGTTCCTTCTTTAAACAACAACAACAAAGCAATATAGTAAACAACAATTTTAAACAACAACAACAAACTAATATAGTAAATGCTGTTCCCAAACTAGGCAATGCAAGAGAAAGAACACTGAAAAGGAAGAACAACTGAAATGAAGACATTGGCATTATTTATATTACTTTTGTGAACTCTATAATATAAAGTGGGTGATAAAAGTTTAAGATGATTTTGGTATCCGGAATTTTAAGCCACCTTAGTGTTCAATATGTACAACTACTGTATTGATCTGAGCAAAAGATAAACATGGGATAAAGTCACTAGAGAATGGAAATAATCATTGAGGCGTCAGTGTAAAATTCTGGTTAAAAAATAAAGCTCTCATGAAGCTTAGTTATATATTCCTAGATATTTCCTTTTTAAGTCAATACCAAACCAGGTTACCAAAACTTGACTAAACTAGCACTTGATTAAAGCAGGTTTTACTGAAATGTAAAAACTAAATATGCAAAAATTGGGGGTCATGAAAAAGTTAATAAGATGCATTCTGACAACAGGTAGATAGTGATCAGTTTCTGGCTTCAACTTGTGATGATCATTTTAAAAAAAATTATTTACTTTTTTGGGGGTCACACCGAGTAATGCTCAGGGCTAGTTCTTGGTTCTGCACTCAAGGATCACTCTTGGTAGTCTCCAGAGATGATATGAGGTGTCAAGGACAGATTCTGGTTGGACGCATGCAATACAAACCATACTCACTGTAATACTGCTCCAGCTCCTGTGATGGTCCTTATTAATCAAAACAATGCTTTTATTTAGACAATATTGGAAGTGAGGGAGAAGCAACAGTATTTGAATTAAAAGCAATGGAACAAAAGTTTCTTTTGGAACAGGACAGTAATGCCGAGAATTTCCTAGCAGTCATTTAAACCTAGACTGCAGCAATATTAGCAGAATGTGTAACTGTTTAAAAAACTAATGCAGAAATTTTTGGAAATTTTATTTAAAGTTACAAAGAAGATCAGGATAGTAAAGTGACTAGGAAATGTGTCTTTCATTAATATAAATGATAGCACAGTCCTTTCCTTACATGTGTTCAACCTGATTCAATTCTGGGTATCCCATATGGCCCCCGAGTACTCCCAGGAGTGGTCCATGAGCGCAGAGTCAGGAATAAGTCCTGAGCACCAGGGAAATGTGGCCAAACAACAACCACAACAATAACAACAACAAATAATAATAATGAATTAAAAGAACCTAAGTCTTAGAGAACTTGAAGAACATTTGGTAATTTTATGGAATAAATAAAAATGACTATAATAAGTAAAATTATATGAAGATTTGGGAAAATATGTGTTCTGGAAAAATTAGAGCTGTTTCCAAGACACTTGACTTGCATATGGCTGACCCCAGTTTGATTTTGATCCCTAGTGCCACATATCCCTCAGCATTATTCATGAGCATAGACCCAGAAGTTCTTTTTTTCTGCTTTTTGGATCAATCACACCCGGCGATGCTCAGGGTTACTCCTGGCTCTGTACTCAGGAATTACTCCTGCTAGTGCTTGGGGACCACATGGGATGCCGGGACCAAACCCGGATCTGCTGCGTGCAAGACAAATGCCCTGCCCACTGGACTATCGCCGGCCCTAGACCCCGGTTCTAAGCACAGCTGGGTGTGACCCCCAAAATAAGAATAAGTAAGCAAATAAATATGTAAAAATACAAATTTAACATTCAAAGAGTCCAAATATTCTTTTGCATAACACCATAATAATTGTCAGTTTTATTAAATATGCAAGAGATAGCAATTACAATATCACTTAGAAGAGATTATTAGAAATGGCTTTCTGGTTCATAGATAATAGTTTGACTAAAAATGCTGTAAGGGATTAAAATGTCCCTTTTCTTTGAATTTTTCAAAAAAACTAAATTTCATGCTATGCAACATTTCACTTATTTCCAAAGAAATAAATGATGTTTAAACAAAACATTTTGTTTATTCTATAAAACCAATTTATCAAAATTTTCTAATGTCCCTTTGGATTCTGTCTAGACATTGTACTAATTTGTTTAGTTTTTATGCCATTAGAAATCCTTTTCTGTAGTGTTCCATAGAGTGACCTGATATATTTTTATACAATGCTTCCTAACATAATTTTCTTCAGTGATCAAGTTTAATCTTTAATTTAGACAAATTATTCTTCAGAGATACTTATTTTTAAGCATTGGTCTTATGTGTGTGCATAAGAGGTTCATATACTGATATCAACAAATATGTAAAATATAAACATAACATTATTCAAAGGAAAGAGTCATTCTGGTGAATTTTTTCTTAATTTTGCTTAATAAATTATAGAATGTTTATTAATATATCTAAAAATATAGTTAATTATATCTTTTCCAGATTAATGTATACTTATTATTTTTATTTTCATTTCAAATTACTGAATAATATTATATTTTAAATATATATCTTTTCTAAGCATCATTATTCAAATAAGTATCATTATTTAAAACTTTATATGGTAAACCTATATACCACAATAATCACAAATCTACCAATTATCTTACAGAAGGGCAGATTAGTTTCCCAAATTTAAGTACTGAAGATCCATTTTTATAGTGTATTAAAATATATTTTTATCAACTTTAGCTTCTCAAATTTTATCAAGTTTAACTGCCCAAATTTGGAAGCATGGGTAAGTTATTTTGTTCAGCTAAAGACCCCTTCCACTCACCACCACTCAAGAAAAAAGTCCTTAAAGTGCATGGGATCAATGCTCCTATTTCCAAATGTAATCAGGGAAGCCTGCGGACAATAAGTGAGACTTGCACGGAAGGATTTAAATGAAAATAATCCTGTGGTTCTTTGTTCTTATCAAGGAATAAAGCTGTTCTCAAAGGCACATCTGGCGTAGTCTAATTAGTGTGCCCAGTAACTCCCAAATAAACTTGGACTAAAATAGGTGAATAAGAAAAGAAGTATCTCTGAATTTGTTAGGGCACTCTAGATAAGTAATACAAATTATATAATTATTCCAAATTTAACATATAAAATATTGAACTGAAAATCCTGTATGCCTGTAGTATCAAGAAAATACTAGTGAGATGAAATTTTAAATGCCCTAGCAGGAACACCCAGACTAATATTTGAACCAATACATTATGAACAACTGAATTGCATAGCAATAATTCTGTTTTATTCTATTTGATATGTAATATCCAAGATATTTTTCTGGATAGCTATTATTATTTTATAAGAAATATTATTTATTATATATAAATATATATATAAATAATATATATAAGAAATATTATTAAGAAAAAGCTTTTTTTTCTTAATATTTTAACAACACTAAGAACCCATTTCTAGGATAAGGCTCATTTTAGCATCTTATCACTTAATTCAGAACACAGAATATGAGCTTAATATTTAACATATAAATTATTTTAGCAAATATCACAATTACTTTGATCTTGTATCTTAAAAATATCAAATATTATAAACTGAATTTACTTTTAAATGTAAATGCAATTTTCAGTACTCTCTGAAGTAAGACATCTATTATCCTCTGCCTTATTGGAAAAAGCCTTTATTCATCATTCTGAAACTGGAGTAAGGGTTATGCTTTTTCTTTGCCCTTAAGAGTCAGCAATGAATTAAAATGCTAAAAATATTGCATGAGACTCATATTCATCCAAATTTGCTTGAAGTAAACCAAACTCCATTATATACAATCTTCTCTAACACTAATCATATTAACTCCTTTAATCTTAGTGAACTGGCTTAGGGTTCAAGAGGTCAGACGAAAAGGGCAAAAAGGAGATGTTCTTTTTATCTTGTTAGAAGACAGCTTTGAAAGTTAAACCAAATCTTATTCTGTTAGAATAATAACACAAATGAATTACTTTCCATTGGCAACAACCAGAAGCACTTTTAGCCTATCATCTCATATATAGATATTCAGACATTTATTTATGGGGAATCTGCTGTAGATTAAAGCATAAGCTATATGCTAGGGATATGGAGATTAATGATACAGTCTGTGTTTTCTTGAATATTACAACCTATTGGGTCTGAGTTATTAAAAATATTTGTACATATATAGCTGAAAATAACACATATTCGCACAGAATAAAATCAGGGTGGCACTACAGTAGGACAAAGAGGTTCTCTGGCAACCGTATTATCCTCCAGTGAATTTAGAAGATGTCTAAATTTTCCAGGGATTTTAACAGGTTTTACAAAATCGGTGACATTAAATCTAGGTCTGGAAAGATCCATGTGGTGGGAACGAAAGAGGAAGGGGATTGCAAAAAAGTAAATATGTTCAGTAGCAGATATTGATTATGGTATTTATGAAATAACTACATTACTAATGAATGTTGGAGATTTGCGGGAGTGTATGTGCATGTGTGTGTGTGTTTGAAACAAGAAAGTTTTATTTAAATGTATTGATAAATATGTGAGGGCACAGAGAAAAGTGCATGCTCCCCAAAAAAAAAACCAGGATGGGGCCTGAGTGATAATACAGCTGGTAGGGCGATTGTATATAGATGATCAGGATTTGATCCCCGGCATTCCATATGGTCTCCCAAGCACTACCAAAAGTAATCCCTAAGTGAAGGAACATGAATTACCCCTGAGCATCACTGTATGTGATTCAAAAAACAAATACAAACAAACAAACAAAAAAAAAAACAAAAGGAGAACACAGACTTCTCTAAAGTGAAAATAGGCAGAGAAACATTAAGACAAGCAAATGAGATGTGTGTTCAAGAAAGGACAGGGGCTTGAAGAGCAAGCTTGTTGTAGATTCTAGCTTATTCCAAACCCTGATACTGGTACCTGATACTGATACCTAGATACTCCCATCTTTTAACCTAGATACCGACAAAACATTGGGAACATATAATTGAGGAAGTCTAATAAGTCTTGTTAGAAAAGACTTGTGGATTAAATGAATCTGGTGGAAGGAAGAAGGAGTTGAGGTGGAAGCAATATTTATGCTTTAATTAAATAGGTAAAATGTGATGGGTTATAATTTTTGAGGTGGTCGGATCTCACCTGGATTTGCTTGGGTTACTCTGGGCTTTGTGCTTAGCAACAGTCCTGTTGGTGCTTAAGGGTCCTTATGCAGTGCCAAAGATTGAACAGGGACTCACTATTCCAGAATCAGGGACGCTGTCTCGTTTGCCAAGGCTTCAAAATCAGATGGGCTGGACATGTAATGCGATTTGGAGACAACCGCTGGACTAGAGCCATTACCGACTGGATCCCACGGGATGTCAAAAGATCACGTGGCCGCCCACCTACAAGATGGTCAAACTTCCTTGTCAAGACCCTGAAGGAATGGTTTGAGGCTCTTAATATTCCTGAATCAACCAGATGCCATTGGGCTACATTGGCACGTGATAGGGTCCAATGGAAATGTTACTGGCGCCCGCTCGAGCAAATCGCTGAATAATGGGATTCAAATGATCAGGTGTTCTCTTCAGCTAATTTAAGAACTGTAAAATAGCACATGACAATACTGCTAGGAAAATGTGCAAATCCCATTATTTATTTCTTAACTGAGTTACTAGATCAAGAAACTATGTTTTCCCTATTTCCATTTTTCACAATAATTTTCCAATTCTATTTTTAAATTAAATACAATTTTAAAGTCCTCAAACACGATTATCATTCCTCTTGTTGATCTCTCCCTTTCCTAATATATTCCTCCTCAGGATTATTATATTTCAACCTAAAATCACCAACTCAGAAAGAGGAGACCAAAAAAAATGTGTGCAATAAAGTGAAGACTCCAGTTTTAGATGCTGATTGAGAGCTTGGCTGTTATTGCAAGCTCGCTAGAGTCTGAGATTTTGGTAATAACAGTGAAACAAATGAAAATTACTGAAAAAAGAATGTAGAGTCAGATACTTAAACAAAAAAAAAATAGAAGCATGAGGCATATAAATTCTTAATACAGAGAGACCAAGAAAAGAGACTTGGTCTGATTATAAAGTCAGAATAGTGGAGGGTAGTAGAAATACAAAGAAAATAGTGCTTTTAAATATACACTGAGATATCACAGCACAGTGAGCTGTCGGGCACATCACTTCAGAAAGTTGTCAAGTTGGAAAATGATGGACAAAACTCATTGCCTGTGATAGATAGGATAGTAGAATTTGCATAAGATATATAAAGAAGTAGGAACAAAAGAGAAATGAAGGGAAATCTGGCTGACAAGGAAAAGCATCTTAGTATGTTAAACCAAGCTAGGGCAAGAAAGTAATACTGCTCTTGTGGTTTAATCATAAGTAGGAAGGAATGGTTGAGTATAATATATAGTAATAATAATTATAATAACACAGTAATCTAAAATTAAAGTATAAGAAAAAAACAGTTTGTATTTTCAATATGACTGCATTTTTTGCCAAGACTATATTATTCTGTGTCCCTTAAAATTCTATCAAAATTAATTTCATGAAAATCTCTCTTTGTTTTGAATCTTATTTTCTATCAGCTTACTCTTTCAAATCTAATTGAGCCAACACCTGTGCTACAGATGCATAAATTCCTCAAAGTTCTCTAATTTCTTCATTACAAGTTGTTAATAAGTTGTATGGGGAAAAAATGGAGAATCAGGAAATAAAACTTGGGGTCTTTGCATGCCACATATAGGTACTAAGAGTCTTAACCATCTTCCCAACCCACAGATTATTTTAACAGTTTTTAGCTAATTTATCTTTCTTGATTCCATTGGTCAGTTTGAAGCAATCACTAACTCAGCATCACTGTGAAATTATTTTCCCATATCTGCCTCAACCCCATATTTGGTTAACACTGTATTCCTGTTCACTGGAAACACTTTAAAATCTTTAATTTGATGAGTTATAAAATGAAGTGCTAAGATACTATTGATTATTCTGGATTTAATCAAAAGGAGATCATATCTACCTAATATAACTTTGATGAAAGGCTCTGAATATTAAAAGCTTTTGACTATTTTGTATTCTCTCCTCAGCATATGTTGATCCACATTGTTATAAATTAATTGAGCTGACCTGAAAATCTCTCCAAAGCCCAAAGTAAAGTAAGAAAAAATTAAATCCTGAAGCCACTGGTTTTCAGAAAGCAGCTATTAATGTTTGCAAAACAATGGAAGTTTGATGTACTTGTTTGGTTAGTGTTAATCAAGAATTTTAAGCAAAGATATCTTTAATTTAAAGAAAAGAGTGAAATATTTTAGTTTAAATTCAAGCTGTTTATAAGAAATAAACACTTGGGGCTGGAGTGATAGCCCAGCGGGTAGGGCGTTTACCTTGCATGGGCGGCCTATGCCGGCCTGGGGTTCGATCCCAGGCATCCCATATGGTCCCCCCGAGCACCGCCAGAAGTAATTCCTGAGCGCAGAGCCAGGAGTAACTCCTGAGCATCGCTGGGTGTGACCCAAAAAAAAAAAAAAAAAAAACAAAAAAGTTTATTTAAAAAGCGACACTCACTAACATCATACAAAGTACCAAAATATTTCCTGGATCTATCTACTTTTATTTTATTGTTTTTAGGACCTGTGTTTTAGGCTTATATCTAGCTCTAGGTTGGACTTAGGGGTAAGGGCCACACTCCATGCGCAGTATTTGGGATCGAAGGAATCAAACAGTTTCACTGCCTTCAAGAGGAGCAGCTTACCCATTGCGCTATCTTTCTAACCCTATTTTTAGAATTTGGGTGTCAGGGTCTCAATGATTGTTCTCAAATCATGCTCCCAGCAAAAGCTTATGCTTTGTTCCAAACAATATTTGGGAACAATTTGTTACCTCTGGCTCCTGCATGCAAAGAATCTCCCATTTGTACTTTAAAAAATTGGGGGAAAGCTGAACAGTGCTAAGCAGTGTTTAGACTGTCCAGAGGTTACTCCCAGTGATACTGAATAAATGGACCTAATAATTCAGTGTTATGGCCGAGAATACAGAACGTCCTGATGCCTGCAGTGTCAGACAATGACAGAACCACACCACAGGATAGATAAGAATTGTGGTGCAGGGAATGAATCTAGGTAGGGTTTATATATCTTAACCCCTGCACTATTTCTTGATCCTGTACCAAACATCTTGAGTCAAACAAATAAAGCAATGATGCCAGTTAAAATTTAAGTTAAAAGCAATTATAAAAAGCAATAGTTTTTTAATAGAAGTACTTCGCGGTTCATCAATAAATGCTGGATTTTGAGATGGCTACTAGAGTATGCTACCTGCACGGCAGAGCCTGGCAAGCTAGCCATGTCGTATTCGATATGCTAGATACCAGTAACAATTATAGACCTCATTCCCATGACCTGATGGAATGGTTTGAGGCTCTTTATGTTCCTGGAGCAAGCAGGTGCCCTTGGGCTCTACTTGCATGAGACAGGTCATATGGAGATGTTACTGGTGCACGCTCGAGCAAATCGACGATGAACAGGAAGACAGTGATACAGTGATACAGTGATACTACTGTGCAATGCCATCCATCTCATTCTCAAATCAAGAGACTAACTTCACAGAAAATTGAATATATAATAGCAGAACATTACTTTGAATTATCTTCCACAAAACGACATCCATGCTTCCTATTTTTCTTAAATGAAACACTAGAAAATTTTTAACTATGTATGAATATTCCACATTTGCAACTTTTAGATTTTGTCAAAAAATACTTTTATCATTTTCATATACAAATGTAACCTATTATAGTTTAAGCTAAAACTTCAAAGACTCGTGTATGTTTTGTAACTGGAACAAAAAAGTGTTTCACTGCATGTAAGGTTCCTAGCAATATTTTTTTTCAAAAACAGCCTCTGGAATGTGTGCCAAGGAGGATCCATGAACCAATAAGTCTGGACACAGCCACTCACAAGTTCTAGACTTTTACATCCCCTAGGTGTAACAAGAAGACTATTTCCAAGGAGAATTATTTGGCCTATACTTGGGGAATATTTGAAAGTGCATCAAATATTATATTAATGAATTGATATACTTACAAAATAGGCATAAAATAAATGATATACTCCATCTTGAAGTAAATAATTATTGTAGGGAACTACGTTCACATTCTCCTAAAGTGGGAATGTAGTTTTCACTGTCATTTCTTGTTTTTCTATTGAATCCTATGCCACATCCTGAATTTCCTTTCAAAAGATGAATCATAGGTAGGCATATTTTAGGAAATAACAGTAATATATAACAACCAATTCACCAGAAGTTTTGGAGATTTGGCTACATGTTATACTGAAAAATAACAAGACTGCTAAAGTAGTCATACTTTAGTTTTCATACTATACATCCTTAGGAACTTTGAGTCAACACAGTGAAGGGAGGCAGACTCTATTATAACAGTGCAAAAAGAGGAAGCATTCAACCTGTGAAACCTTTATTAGATCCACCCCCTCTAAATCAAACATGTGAGATGGCTTCATTTAACCATGTCAGAAGCCATATATCACCTGGTCAGTGACCCCTCAAAGGTTCTATGAACCAAATTCCCTTGCCTCTTGTGAATTATTTCAGCATTCTAAGAGATCATGACTCCTGAAACAAAGGAGACTAATTACATCATTTTTTCTTTTACACTCATAGACTGAAATGGACACTAAACTCTATGAATCTTATTTTAAACGTTTTAGAAAGAATGACAAAAGCCCCAGCAAATATGAACTACAATGAAATTGTTCTCATCATTGTTGGCCAACCTAAATCACAAATTAAGTGTTTAGAGTGCACAATTATTTCTTCCAGTGTTTCTCATCAAGAAAACAAATGAGGTTTACTACAGAATATGCCAAAAATGAACGCTTCAATTTGCTTCTCTGAGAATGGCAACCGCAGGCAAAGAACTCTGAGGCTCCAGCCTGAGAAGTTCTCTTTGTTTCTCTTCACAGAGAAATCACTGGTGCTACCCATGACTAATCCAAGAGGAAAAATTATCTGTCAAAAAAATTGCAAAAAAAAATGCCTGACTCCAGAACAAAGGAAATGGTATGATAGCAATAAAAATCTTAGGCTTTCTTATTAACCTAAAATGAAGAATAATTAACACAAATCAAGGATTATTCAGACTCCATTAGGGCTCTACATACAGAAAATGTTTTGTTTCAGTATCTATAACATTTTGTTTTGTTTCAGTGTCTATAACCAAACCACTCCCAGTAAATTTAATGAAAATGTGATGATTAAGTATAATTGAAATAATGTTTAGCTTAGTCTGAATTTGCATAAAGTATAAATCATTCATAATTTCATTTCATGTGTAAATTTTCAAATGCAAAAATTATAAATATATAAGTATATATACAGAAATACCTATAAAGTTATTTTCCAAAACAAATTCTAAAAGATAATTTTGGGATACTGGTATACTTATGTAAGATCAAATATAATTCATTATTGTTATTATAATTAATTGTATTTGTTTTTATTGAGGGGCCAATCCTGTTGGTGCACAAAGTTGATTCTTAGCTCTGTACTCCTGGCAGGGATGACTTCGGGCAGGGCTTGGGGCAGCGTAAGGAGCACTGGGGATTGAACCTGTATCACTGTTTGCAAGCAAGTGTCCTGTCTGCTATAGCATCTCTCCAGCGCCAGTTGTTCCAAATTTTTAACTGACAAAATTATGAAACACAACAATGTATCCAGTAAGAGTACTGGTTAGAAAATTGTGAAACATCCATAAATAGATCAATACTATATAAAATTATATAAATTTATGCTTACTAATAGGGAAATAAATGTGTACTATATTTTATAGGAATAATTAATTTTCATAGTATTCATATTATCATATTTTATGTAGGGTTGTAACTACATACCTAGAGACATGTCTAAAAGGATGGAAAGCGGAGTATTAGCAACTATGATATATTGGGAAATAAATGTGTTGATATATTGCTTTATACTTTTTAAATTGTTTATAAATTGCTTTATAAAGAATTTAAACTGCTCTATAATTGGATGCAATATTACATACGTTTCGGAAGTAGAACCTCACAGTTTCACATGTATATAAGCCTCACCACTTCTACCAACAAAGATTTAGGGCTTGTCCAATGATCAGATTGAACTTCTCCAGCTTTCCTCCTACATCTCTCCCCTCTGGTAACCATCACCCTTTTTCTTATTATGGTCTGTACATTCCAAAGTTGTTAAAATAAGTATCTTTCCCCCAGGACTAATAACATGAGCTTGTAGTTTATCTCCATGTTTCAGAGTAAAGTTTCGCCTCTTGGACTGTAATACTTTTTGCTACTTCCACTTCACTGTTGCACTAAGTCTCTTAATCTCAAAGGATAAAGGAAATACTTGTCTATCAGGACCAACCAGATTTCCCATGAGCTTCAGGCTGCTTTTTTATTTTAACTGATTTAAAATTCCATGACATTACTTAAATTGGGTCTCTGGAAAACATCCTATCTTCCTATTTGTCTTGCTAAGATAATTGAAAGCAGTCACCACGCTTGCCTTTTCCACTATGAAGAAACTTGAAATTTTTCACTTATTCGTTCATTCTAAGTGACTGTGCAGCAAACCCACTGTTAGCATCGTGTGCATTGCACTATGGGATCATCAATTAGAAGCAAGTATTTATTTTCATTTCCAAAGACATAAATATAGACTTTGGCTCTTTCTGCCCCAACCCTTTACAAAAACTTTTAACAAAGTTTTGAATTCTGTTTATTCTATGTTAACAATTTCAAACGTATTCATATAGAAAACATGACAATAAGAAAAATGTATACGTAATATAAAATTACACATAAAATTCAAGTTCATTAAGGTTCAGGGCAGCAGCATTTTACACTTTGCCAGGTCCATTATATAAATCATCACGCATGTATCATCTCACCAATTGTCACTTCTCCTAGCACACACTCTTAAGAATCTCACTCCTGAACACCAACAATAAAGATTTTATATTACAAACATAACTTAAGACAATAATTAAAATTTTCAAAACTGCAAGCAGTTAAAATAGAATATATTCTTGAATAGTAATTTTCTGACACAAGTAATTTTCTCCTACATCTGCTTTACTTTATTGGTAAGTTACACATATAATAACATATGATGTGTATCATATAATATTCTATATATCACAAATGATATATACATATCTTCTTTAACAAAATTTTCCAATGATGAAAGTAATAACCTTTGGACTGTATAGATAGTACAGTGCTTGCCTGGCATCCCACTGACCCCCTGTTCAGATTTATGGTTTGCCGAACACAGTCAGGAAACACACCTGAGAACAAGAGGCCTCATCCCTCTCATCTAAAAATAAATAATGGGTTCTTCTGTGGCGAATTTAAATTATATTTATACCTGTCATATCTGATTCTGAAAAACTGGTATATAAATGTATCTCCCTTTCTTCATGTAAAAATACAGATTATAGTGACATCATACTTCATATTATTGACATAATATTACATAATTCATATCTAAGGTTTACCAAACTGCTGGGTTGATTGTACTATGCATTAAGAAATGTTAGTTGTTTGTAGTCTGAAACGTCCAAATTATGCTCTAACAAGAGAGGAATGGTATTACTGACTAGTTAAACCATTATATTTTCTTCCCATTAATTTATATAAAACAAAGTAACTAGAAACAAAGAACACTTATAAAACAACAACTTAATACATATTATTCACATACATATTGAAATGAACAGATTTGTTAACAATCCAAATTTCTAAATTTCAAAGACTAACAGATGAAGTAAAAAGGATAAAAATGATAGGGGCCAAATAAATAGTACAGCAAGTATGACATATATCTTGAATATGGTCAAACCATATTCTATCCCTGATATCCATCAGGATACTATAGAACATGGACGAACCCTGTTCTATCCCCTCAGCCCAAGAGAAGTGATCCCTAAGCACAGACTCAGGAGTAGACACTGGACACGGCTAGGTGTGACCCAAAACAAAACAGAAAGCATAAAAAATGATAGTTGAGAATTTAAATGGAAAATAATAAAGAAAAGAAGAACAAATAAGTGAGGACAGTAAACATGGAAAAAGTTAACCTTGAAAATAACTTATTATCATGATAAATGTCATTTCAATGAATTAATATTACAAACCAATACAACATATAAAAAGTTGAAAAATAGCTAGTGAGTAACAAGTAGGTTTATTAAGAGACCAAAAAAATTCAGATTGACTTTTGTCTAATTAATCACTATAATCAGCATTCTTACAAATAGCATTTTAACACTTAGTAAGAAGCATGCATTAGCTTTCAAACCATAATCTCAAAAGAAATCAAACATCTGTAGAAATTTCAAAGACCTGCCAAACAAACTGTTATAACATGACATTTTAATACTGGAATTTCATTACCTAAAATGAATAGTCAAGGAATGACATAAACTGAAAAAATTGTATTATGTGTAGATGAAGTCTCCTTTTTAATTAAGAGACTGAGCAACTAATTCAAAAGCTATTTTTTGCATATATCAAATGTTAATTTCCAATGAAAGTTGTTTTGACATATTCTCATATCACAGGAAAATGAGGGAGGCTTAAAATGTGATAAAGGGATGTGATTTTGTTGGTATATTCCATTGAGAAAACATATAATATTATAATTCAAAGTTATTTAAATTATAAATGTAATATTTTAAATTGGACAAAAAAAAGAATTTTAATAAGTCTTATAAAATGTCTTTGTCACTACGTATCAATGTGGAAACCTCAAACAAAAAGCTCATGTTGGTATATTTGATTGTAATTTTTCTCTACAGCAGATAAAAGATTAAAATATGTGATTTATTTGTATCTTTCTTGACACAGACACTGCTAACAGTAAGCTAAAATCTAAGGGCTTTTTATAATTTTGGAATAATTTGGCAAAAGCTAATTATATTTTCTTAAGAAACTTTCCTGTGGTGCTTATCAACACTAAATGATCACATTTCTGCTCAGTAATTTATATGTAAAGGGAATCCATGATTTCTCCCAATTTGGTTACTTAAGAAAAAAGAACAAAATACTCAGATTGTTATCTATGCTATCCTAACCTTTTCACATTCATTATTACCCTAGGAGGGACATCTATTAAGATGAATGGATCAGGTATTATGCATATGGTGGCTCACAAATGCACAGATTATTGCCAATAATCACAATAATCTACTATGTTTCCTTCTTGTCTAATACTAATTTTCTTTCTACTATTATTCCTCACTTCCTTTGCTATTACTCCTCTATTCCCATCATCTTCCCTTCCTTCCTTCCCTCTTGAATATCACAGGAATAGGATATGGCTAAAGCCTTTGTTAATGCTATTAAAAGTTGCTTTGAGGATTCTGAGCCAACTATATTATTTTGTATTTAAAATTGATAAAAATAGATATGTTTATAACTTTTTAACCAAAAATATTTGCCTCCTTTCTAGTATTTCCTAAAGGAAAATAGGTTGAACTACTGAGATTTAAGACTACTGAGTATCCATATTTGTTCTAAAGTTAGGACAGAACTAGCTCTCACTACCCATAAAACACAGTAATGCACATAAAGCTAAATAATAGGAAAATAATAGCTAAAGGGAAAACAGGCAAGAAGTAATGTGACTGAGAGATATTAAGGACATATAATAGATGGAAAATATGGTCTTCTCAGGAAAGAAATATCTGCAATTTATATGTTGTCGGGGACACCGCTGGGGTCCCCAACAGTACTCAGGAAGCAAGTTCCCTCCTACCTCCAAAGCCAGCAGAGAATGGATGAAAACTCCGAATCCGATGCAGTTTTTGCTTTTTTTTTTGAGGGGGTCACACCCAGCAATGCCCAGGGGGTTCTCCCTTGCTCTGCACTCAGGAATCACTCCTGGTGGTACTCGGGGACCATATGGAATGCCGGGGATCTAATCCGGGCCAGCATGGGCCGGCTGTGTCAAGGCAAACACCCTACCCGCTGGGCTATCGCTCTGGCCCTCCGACACAGTTTTAAAAGGGATTTTCTGACACAGGTTCCGATGTACAATCCAAGAGCAGGGAAAACCTCTGGACTCTGGGTTCCCAGCTAGGCTCCAGCCAGGTGTAGGCCAAGATGGCTGCCACCACGTATTGAGGCCCAACAGAAGGGAGAGAACAGAAAGCAAAACTCCAAGGGAAGCTTAAAATGCAAAAAAAAAAAAAAGGCCTTTCTTTCTTTTTGCAGTTTATTTAATAGCTAGAAATCCCGCAAAACTTCCCAGCCCGGCCCATTCTGGGCTGGGCTATCTAGAGATTAAATCAGGAAAACAGCTCTATAGAAATGTAGCAACTTCAGGAGGCCTTCTGGCTGTTTACAAGGACCCAGAGCTAATTCAAAGCCTCCTAGCAGAGCTGGGAGGAGCTATCAGCTAAATGTAACTTCCCCTGGCAGGGAGGGTAAAATGCCCTCAGATAATTTCTACCAGCACATCACCTAATGCCCTGAGCCAAGATTTGCCTGGAAATGCCTTTATAGGGTAGAGAAGGGGGTTTCTGAGATGGCATGTCTCTGTACCAAAGACTATCCTAATGCCAGTTAAATATTTCTTCAAGCCTTCACAAGAATCTCGTCTACTTCATGGTAGTTTTGTATTTTAGTTGCCTTTGAGTTATCAGGGAGCCATGCTTGCTTGCTTGGAGGCAAACAGCATTTCTCTCTGGTCTAATTACTTAGAGATCCAACGTGTCCAGGCAAATATGCTGGTAAGATCTAGCTAGTCCCACGATGATTGTGGTAGCATGAGAGAATATTTATACCAGCCAGTACAGAATACATGGACAGATAAACTGCCACATTTAAACTACCCCCATCTACAAAGTGTTCTGCAGAAGGCAATCCAGAGCAGATGCAGAGGCTTTTAGGCTTTGAGGTGACCTGCAACAATATGTGGCTTGAAATGATAAATTTATAGGTTAAAGAAGGCAGATAAAATACAGAATACATTATTTTTTAAATAAGCTGGAAATTCTTTTGTGTTTGCTGTTTTCTGCAATAGAAAATACATAGGCACACATGCACACACAAATGCATGCATGCACAGCATGAAAACACACACACACAAACAACCCAAAGTGACTTTACTCACATATTTACCAAAGTGACATTCAACCAATTCAGGTTCTCCTATACATTTGCCCATCAGGTTGTTTTCTATGTGGTCTAACTAGCATTCTTTAATTGTATTATATCTTAGACCATCACCTGTCACACATTGTTGCCTATTTAAATTCTTTTCATTCAGGTCTATAGACCAAAGTTGAAACCAAGGTAGAATATCAGTGATTTCAACTTTTCATACCTTAGGATAAGCACTGATGTATAATTGGCTTAAGAATGAAAGAATATTTACCCAACATCCATCCGATAAGGTGTTAATATCCAGGATTTATCAGGCACTAGTAGAACTTTTACAAGAAGAGCAGCAAACCCCATCAAAAAATGGGGAAAGGAAATGAATAGAAACTTCAACAAGGAAGAAATTTGAATGGCCAAAGGGCATATGAAAAAAATTATCCTTATCATTAATCATCAGAGTGATGCAATTCAAAATGATAATGACATGTCATCTCACACCACAGAGACTGGCACATATCCAAAAGAGCAAGAACAACAAGTGTTGGCGTGGATGCAGGGAGAAACGAACTCTCATCCACTGTTGGTGGGAATGTCGACTGGTACAGACTTTTTTGGAAAACAATATGGAAATTCCGCAAAAGACTAGAAATTGAGCTCCCATTTGACCCAGGATTACCACTTATGGGAATATACCCTGTGAGACCAAAACACCATACAAACTTCTATGTTCATAGCAACACTATTCACATAGCCTGAATCTGGAAATCAGAGTGCTTGAGAACAGATGACTGGATAAAGGAAACTATAGTACATCTAGACAATGGAATACTATGTAGCTGTTAGGAAAAACGAAGTTATAAGATTTGCCTATAAATGGATGGACATGGAGAGGATTATGCTGGGTGAAATTAGCCAGAGGGAAAAGGACAGATATAGAATGACTGCATTTATTTGAGGGATATAAAAATAGCAATATAGCAATATCCAAGGCCAGAAAAAACATATATCATGTGGTTATCATGGGTAGAACCTACTGAAAATGTGTGGGAATCAGAGGTTAGGTAATACAGAGAAAGGTACAGTGTACTAATAATTATGGTGAATAATAACACAAGCATAAAACTAAACCTTGATAGTAGGCAAAAGGATATATATGATAACCTATAAAAAGGCATAAATGTATGTATTGTGATACACAATGTGTAAGAGAAGGGAGAGAGAGAGAGAGCAGAGACAGAGAGAGACAGAGAAAGGCTGACTTCAGAAAAGGTTTCAGCACAATTAACCATATCCACACGGTAACCAAGCTCATTGAGGTTTGTAGGGAATTCAAGATGCCACTCAGTCTAACGTTCATTGATTTAAAGAAAGCCTTTGATTTTGTTGAGACCAAAGCAGGCATGAAGCCCAATCCAAACAGGGCTTTACTGTTTAGATACAGTAAAATCCTTGTGAGCTCTATTACGGATTCACCACCAGGATCTCACCATTCTACAAGGAAATGATCATTAATGTCAAAAGAGGGGTTCGTCAGGGTAATACAATTTCACCAAAACTCTTCAGTGCCACCCTGGAGAACGTCATGCGACAATTAGAATGGGAAGTACTGGGAAGGAATGGGAGTGAAGATAGATGGTCAGCAACTACACCACCTCCGCTTCGCAGATGACATCGTTCTAATAACACCAAACATTAGCCAAGCAGCACAAATGCTGTCTGACTCCGACAGAGAATGTGGAATGATAGGTCTACAGCTGAATCTCAACAAAACAATGTTCATGAAATACGAACTAGTTCCAGAGACCTCATTCACTCTCAATGGAAGAAACATCTCTGAATGCAGCAGTTATGTGTACCTAGGTCAAGAACTCAACATGATGAACGACCTGAAACCTGAGCTGAGCAGGAGGAAGAGAACAGCATGGAATTCCTTCAAGAGCATTGAAGAAATGGCTAAAAAGACAAAGAACCTCTGGCTCTGGGCACATCCCTTCGACACCACCATTCTCCCTAGATTAACAGAGACCTGGACCCCTCGAAAGTAGGATGAGATCTCTAGTTGGGTCTCCCAAAGAATTGAAAGAGCTATGCTTGGAATATCACACCTCACTCAAGTGAAAGAAGGAATCCGAGTTCTGACCTCTGTCGACGATCCAGATTTAGGAATGCTGTCTCATTTGCCAAGGCGTCAAAAATTAGATGGGCTGGACATTTAATGCACTTTGGAGACAACAGCTGGACTAGAGCCATTACTGACTGGATCCCACAAGATGTCAAAAGATCACGTGGTTGCCCACCTACAAGATGGTCAAACTTCTTCATTAAGACACTGAATGATGGTTTGAGGCTCTTCGTTTTCCTGAAGCAAGCAGATGCCATTGGGCTACACTGGCACATGATAGGGTCAAATGGTAATGTTACTGGTGCCTGCTCAAGCAAATTGATGAATAACAGGATGTCAATTGATCAAGTGGATAGAATTTCAATGATTGCATAATGACCTTACACGGTCTATTTGACTTGAAAATTAATATGCTCATTCCTATGCATAAAAATGATTTTTTTGCCATGCCCAGAAATTCTAAGGCGTGACCTCTGGCGATGCTCATGGGACCATATTGTTTGTTCTTGTAGACCCAGTTTGTAGGTGATGCAACAGCAAGCAAAGCAATTGCTTAACCATCTGTAGTGTCTACTGAGCCCATTTTCCCATATATTTAACTTATCCTCCATTGATAATTGATCATTTGATCACTTGAATCCAGTTATTCATCGATTTGCTCGAGCAGGCGCCAGTAACATTTCCATTGGATCCTATCACGTGCCAATGTAGCCCAATGGCATCTGGTTGATTCAAGAATATGAAGAGCCTCAAACCGTTCCTTCAGGGTTCTGACAAGGAAGTCTGACCGTCTTGTAGGCGGGCAGCCATGTGATCTTTTGACATCCCGTGGGATTCAGTCGGTAACGGCTCTAGTCCAGCGGTCGTCTCCAAATGGCATTACATGTCCAGCCCATCTGATTTTCGATGCCTTGGCAAATGAGACAGCTTCCCTGATTCTGGAATAGTGACGGAGGTTGGATATATATGATAATTACTGATCATATATATTCAGAGACCAGCAACTATTTATTAAGTCATTGTGTAACAACTTAAATTAAATTCTTTTAAGTCAGAGAGTTAGGATTTTAGACATGCATCATTCTTAGACAAAAAGGTAGTTTTTCTGTCGTCAAAAAATGCTAAAAATGACTTTTATCCAAATACTGAATTTCAGATGCAAGTGAACTCTACTGAGAGAGAATGAGAGAGATAAAGAGATTTTTCTAGATTTTTCTATAAAGAAAAGCATTTTCATTCTCAGTGTTCTATTTGGATTGAGTCTCTGTCATTGGAGACATAGATTAATCTTACACAAGCCATGCACAGCAGGATATGCCATAAGCAGAAAAGTTTATGGAACATTGGAAGAGAAAAAATGAAAATTTACTACAGAAGAATAATTTCCCCTATAACAAATATTGTATTCATAAAGTTTAAAAGATCAAAATTGGGAACTAGATCTACAATAATATTGTAGTAGTTTATTATTTTAATTTTAATATTAATATTCTCTGGTTAGACTCTTTAGACTAAAGAAACTTTACTGCTAAAGTTTGCTGACATCAAAAAAATCTGCCATGTCTTAGGAAAAAAATACTTATCCTAGAGAGACAGAATTCAACACAGTTTTTAAGCCACCAAAATAAAAAATAAGTAGAAAAAACTACACTGTGGAAAAACTATATCAGAAAATAATTTCAATCATTTAATTCCAACAGTTTTGGAATTAGAATGTTCAATGTGTCACTACACAGAAATTTGAACTGCATGAAGAAAGTAGCTTCTTCGGCACATCCACACCTCATGTTATATTATAATTAGGAGTTTTATATTGTCCATTTTCCAGGCTCCAGAAATAGTAAACTGGGTTTATTTTCAAGTTTGTTTATTCACCTGCGAAGCAGAGGGATAGTTGAAGAATCCAGCCCTTCTGTAGAAACTAACTTCATCTACAGTGTGGTAATGCTAGTCTCAAGGGAGAATGATAAGCATGCATCTGATATCCTGTTCTAAGTTTTAGAATGACTATATGTAAGGACTCACAGCAAAGAACTTAGTCACAGTTATTCTTTAAATGACTTTGGGTAAATTTGATTGGTAAGATAAAACTGTATACAGTACTAGGCAGGTTCTAGTTGTGCCCCATCATCCCAGTGAGCCTAGCAGGAAGCCTGAGCAAACCCCACACCATGAGGTCAGTCATTCTCAATATACAAACTCCTTAGTGCCTCAGAGCTCCACCCAAGAGGAAACTTGATCTTTCCCCATTGAGTTTCATCAGTAAATGCTTGTGATGAGAGCCTTCTTCTGAGAGTATACCACTTACATGGCCCAGCCTGGCAAGCTACCCATGTTTTATTTGATATGTCAAAGAACCAGTAACAATTACAACCTCATTCCCATGACCTCAAAGAATGATTTGAGGCTTTTCCTGTTCCTTGAAGCAAGTAGATGACCCTGGGGTACACTTGCTTGCAAGAGAACTTATAGAGTTGTTAGCGGTGCACACTCGAGCAAATAGATGAACAATGGAAGTGCTCAGTGATATTTTCTGGAGATCCTCAAGGGACTATCACTATCCTATCACTATCCTCCCATTGATCATCTATTTGCTAGAGTGGGCACCAGTAATATCTCCATATGTCCTGTCTCATACTAGTAGAGCCCAAGGGCGTCTATTCTCTCCAAGAACATAAAGAGCCTCAAACCATTATATAAGGTCATGGGAATGAAATAATATAATTGGTACTGGTATTTGGCATATCAAATAAAACAGGGCATCTTGCCAGGCTTGCCATGCAGGTGGCATACCCTTGTAGCCACCTCTAAATATAGCATTTATAGATGAACTGCGCGGCCACTTGCTGCCGCGCAAGACGGGCTGTGATAGGCTGTCGCTGGGTGGAGTTCTGACGAGAGGGAAGTCCCGATGTGAAAAATGGCGGCCCGATGGAGTGGGGGGGGTCATCTGGCTTGTTGTTCAGCTCTGCTGGGGTGGCGGGCCAGGGGCTAGAACCTGCCATCCCCTCCAAGGCACCTCGTGAGCAGCTGGGCACAGGGAGAGCAAGTAGCAGCTCTGCCCCATGTCTGTAAGTCTCTGGTTCAGCATACCTGGGCCGGACTGAAAAAAAAAAACTGCTGCAGGGTGGAACTTGATGAGACGGGCTGTGATAGGCTGTCGCTGGGCTGGGTGGAGTTCTGAGAAGAGGGAAGTCCGGATGTGGAAAATGGTGGCCCAATGGAGTGGGGGGGTCGTCTGGCTTGTTGTGCGGCTCTGCTGGGGTGGCAGGACAGGGCTAGGACCTGCCATCCCTCCTGGGCGCCTCTTGAGCAGCTGGGATAGGGAGAGCAAATAGCAGCTCTGCCCCATGTCTGTAAGTCTCTGGTTCAGCATACCTGTGCCGGACTATACGCAATATAAAGGGACTATAAGCAATATAAAGAAACAAATTGGACATGGAGACTACACGACACTGCTTCAAGAAATAAAAGAGGAAACGAGGAAATGGAAACACATTCCCTGCTCATGGATGGGGAGAATTAACATTGTCAAGATGGTAATACTCCCTAGAGCTTTGTACAGATTCAATGCAGTCCCTATAAGGATACCGATGACATTCTTCAAAGAAATTGACCAAACACTCCTGAAATTTGTATGGAATAATAAACCACCACGGATCACTTGATCACTTGATCACTTCTATCCCGTAATTCATTGATTTGCTTAAGCGGGCACCAGTAACATTTCCATTGGACCCTATCACGTGCCAATGTAGGCCAATGGCATCTGGTTGATTCAGGAATATGAAGAGCCTCAAACCGTTCCTTCAGGGTCTTGACAAGGAAGTCTGACAATCTTGTAGGTGGGCAGCCACGTGATCTTTTGACATCCCGTGGGATACAGTCGGTAACGGCTCTAGTCCAGCTGTTGTCTCCAAATCGCATTACATGTCCAGCCCATCTGATTTTTGATGCCTTGGCAAACGAGACAGCATCCCTGATTCTGGAATAGCGACGGAGGTCAGAACTCTGGATTCCTTCTCCACTTGAGTGAGGCGTGATATTCCAAGCATAGCTCTTTCAATTCCTCTCTGGGAGACATAAATATTATTCTCATCCTGATTAGTAGGGCCCAGGTCTCTGAGGCATATATTAAAGCAGGGAGAACGGTGGAGTCAAAGAGATGTGCCCAGAGATGGAGGCTCTTTGTCCTTTTAATTATATCTTCGATGCCTTTGAAGGCATTGCATGCCGCTCTCTTCCTCCTGCTCAGCTCAATTTTAGGTCGTTCATCATGTTGATTTCTAGACCTAGGTACATATAACTGCTGCATTCAGAGATGTTTCTTCCATTGAGAGTGAATGGGGCCTCTATTCACTAATTAATTAATTTTCATAAACATGTATTTCTTTAGATTCAGCTGTAGACCTATCTTTCCACATTCTCGATCGAAGTCAGCCAGCATTTGTGCTGCTTGGCTAATGTTTGGTGTTATTAGAACGATGTCATCAGTGAAGCGGAGGTGGTGTAGTTGCTGACCATCTATCTTCACTCCTTCCTATTCCTTCCCATTGTAATCGTCACATGAGCTGAGCCACACATTAGCCCTGATACAGAATATTTTAAATCAAGCAATCCAAGAAACTTAATTGAAGACACTTACAATGAGCCTAACGATCTAATTTATAATAGAAGGTGCTTTGAACAACACTATAATATTCACCTACCATGACATGGGGGAAATGAGGTATGGAGAGAACACAAAAGTGAGAAGAGAAATCCCCTATATATGTATATATACATATCCCCTGTATTCCCTATATATCCCCTATATAGAGATATATCCCCTATATATGTATTCATACATATACATACATATATAGGGGATATATCTCTATATATCCCCTATAAATAGATATATCTATATAGAGATATATCCCTATATATGTATGTATATATATCTGAATACATATATAGGGGATATATCTCTATATATCTCTATATAGATATATCTCTATATAGAGATATATCCCCTATATATGTATGTATATATATACATATATATATACATATATAGGGGATATATATATACATCTGACCATATATACGGGATATGAAGGGAATATCTCAGGAAGAGGGAAGAGATAACAGAAGTTCACTATGAGATAAGATGCCAAAGGGTATTTCAATGACTCACAACACAGTAAAGAAAAAAGGAAAATAATGTAGTGAGTGGATCGAATTATTAAAGGTGGGGACTATGGAGATAGGACAGTGATGTTGCACACAGTTGACCCGGGTTTGACCTCTGCACCACATATGGTTTCCCAAGTCCATCAAAAGTGATTCTTGAATGGAGAACCATAGGTGATCCCTGAGCATAGGTGGGTGTGGCCTCCAAACCAAAACAAATAAATAAACACAAGAAATTTTAAAATTATACATATTAAAGCTTCAATGGCAGGTAAATGAGTCAAGACTTTTATGTTGGAATAAAAGAGAGAAACATTATGAAGATAATATATAACTAAATCAGTTATAGAGAAACTGATTAAATAGTTGAAGAAAATGAAAGATGTACTGGCCACTTTGGAGAACTTCACTAGGAATAAAAAGATCAATTTATCTGTTTATCTTGGGCTGCACCCAGTTGTACTCAGAGCTTACTCCTGACTCTGTGCTTAGGAGTCACTCCTCACTTGAGGGACAATATGAGGTGCCAGAGGTAAACCCAGGTCAGTTATATGAAAGGCAAGCTCTACCTGCTGTACTGTCTCTCTGGCCTTTAGTGACTTCAGTTTATATAAAATTAGAGTGGACAACAACTAGATATACATAGTCTTCTTCTAGGAAGAACTGTGATGTACTTATATTATATTATCAAACATTAATCTAAGTTAATAGTAACATAAATATAAAAATGTGAAATTAAGAAGAAAACTTACAAACATTAGCTTTCTATAAAATTACCAAATTCAAAGTGTCTCTGGCATAATATTAGGATGCAGTATTTCACTTGAAAAACAATTTTATTGAGTGGTAACAAAAATCAGACTCCTTACCAAATTGTATATCTGCAAGTGACACCAGTCATGTTTGTCTTCACCAACTTCCTTCCATAGCCATAAAAGCACTACTAGCAATAATTAAAGTGTATATTAAATATGATGATTTGCTATTTCCAGGACCTATTCTATGAACTTCAAAATAGATTTAATCCTTCAACAATATCATGACATAAGTGTTCTTCCTCTGATTGAACATATTGAGAAGAAATGAAGACGTTGAAAGACAAAGTAACTTACTCAGGGAAAGTCAGTAATTTAACAAATGCACACTAAATAAATAGAATCATTCCTCTCCAGTATACTTTCTTCCCATGGATCTACTCAAAGGTACCTGCATCTATTCCAGAAATGCCAAAAAGTCTCCTAATAAAAAGCTTCTGTCTTTGATTTTATACTTTCTCAAGACACTATGTGTTATGCTTCTCCAGTAAATCTCAGCTGTGAATAGAATAATAATTCTACCCTTAGGCAAAAAGAGTAGTACAGACACAGTTATACCATTTCAATAAACTCAATCATGGAGATAAATTCATGCAAATCAGTAACAACTTAGCTGGCTTTAGAAATAGGGATATTAAGTGATATTGATCCTTGAAGTTGAATAATCTATTATCCCTTCCTTTTTACAGAAAAATCATTAATTTTGTTTCACCAAAGACATTTTTATTATGTAAAGTTCTGTCAGTAATCAGATTCCACTCTCAAAAAGCAAGATTGAAGAATATTAATGAAGATATATTTTATCAAGCCGAGGATGGAGATCAGAACAAGGTCTATGAATGACCATTAGATGGTAGTGATCAGAGGGGGACAAGAATTCCATCTCGGCTAGGTCTCTAAACAGAGCAGGTTACCAAACATGAGCTAATGACTAGGCAGAAGATCACAAACACTGACAATTTATGGACAATTAAGAATATAGGTAGGGGAATAAATCCCCAACCACTTTTCCTACAGATCAATCCTTGTCAACTTGGTCCATAGACCGAATAAAACTATGCGCTGGATGGCAACCCAGTTCTTCTGACTCAGCCATTCAGGTCGAACTGTCAGATGCAGATCAAGGGAGATAAGGATAGACAATATGGGTGCTTCAATTGGGGAATATCTAAGGCGTTTGTCCTCTTTTTAACATGTTTCCATTTAAATTAAAGTTCATCTGGACATAAAGAACAAGCAAATAATTTTACATTAAGTCCCAGGAAAACTTACTGCACTTTAATTCCTCACTATCTTGCTGCTATGCTGTTATTTTATGCCAGAATAGTCTTGTCCCTCACCAACACAAAATGAAGTAGTTTAGAAAGTAGGGACATGTAAAACTCTTATTACCAACAATCCCAAAAAAAAAGCACAGATACAGCAATCATTTACAGAAATTCCAATGTCCTTATTCTCATGCTCTTAGAATTCTATTTATCATCATAATTTATAGTATAAATTATAAATTGCAATAAAATGATTAAATTTCATATAAATATTATATATAAATTATATTTGAATATCAGTGTTTTAATGCTTTATTGTCTTTCTCTGTTATTCATTTCACAGTCTATGCCTCTGTAATCATTATTTATGTGTCTATACATCTATTTTTTCTGAGCATAAAAGCAACATTTACATTAATTGGTGACATTTCAAATGTCTTATCAGACAGACTTTATGCATTTACAATGTTACCTCTTAAGCACTACTGGATGAGATCTAGATCACATTTTAAATACCCAACACTTCACTTTAGAACTCCTGGAACAAATAAGCATAAAATCAAAGATTGTCTGAAAGAATCATGCCCTTACTGTGTAGGCATCCATTTGGCTTTGGTTTTTCATCTGTATATTTCTGTTTTTACTCTCCTGGCCATCAGATGTGATAGGTAATAATCATCGGATAAAAGCTTTGCTGATCTTGGCATTGAAAAATTGTTGCTGCTCCTTGAGTTTTTCAAAGTCGGTGTTCTTCAAATGTCTCTTGATTCACAATAATAAATGTGTTTCTTTTATATAAGATTCAGATAAGTTTTTCTTTTGGCAGATAAAAATAGAGTATAATCACTTAAATTATCTTTTCATGAATAAGAATACTTGAAAACTACAAAATACTGGACTGCAAATTATCCTTGAGTAAAAATGCCAAGTATAAACATCTGCTACTTTTAGTAAACAAATAACATATTGCTGATAAATAAAAAACAACAAATAATCAAGGATAATATTATTTCTGTTAAGTATGTGAAATAGGTCAATGACAGAAATGAATCATAAAACTCCATGGAAACTAGTAATTATTTTATAACGATAAAACTGGGCTCAAAGTTATTCCTTTGAATTTCATATGAAGACGTTAAAATTTATTCCTAAGTCCTCTAGGGGATGTGGGGAAAATACTGTTTGTTTACAGGAGATAAGTAAATCAAATAATTTCTATAAAAATCATTTCAATAAGATATAACTGATATTTTTCTATTGTATTTTCTTGAACTGGGTGATAGGCAACTACGCAAGCTGAGAATACTAAAGTTCAGAAATTTAAAAGGAAGAATAGTGAAATCAATGTATTCACATTTACATGTATATTATGTAAATGGAAATTTTAAGTGGATTCTATTTCTCTCATTTTTATAAGTGAGTTACAGGTCGGCACCTAAAGTTTTTAATTTTCATCAGGCATCTTAGATGTCAGTTTGATTTATTTCTACATACCTAAATCTAAAATTGATATACGCTCAGGAAATTATTATTCCTCTATACACATATGATAAATTATCTATAATTCAATTTCAACCAATACTTTGACATTCAGAATTATGAATATATGTTGGTGCTTTGCAAAACTGATTTATACATAAATATAAAGACAGAAGGACATACATTTCAAATAGTATTAACATGGCAAGTATCAATTTAATACATCATCAAAAGAAATAATATATCAGCATTGGCAAATTTTAAGTTTATAAAGTAGGATAATGACATGTAAACGGAGGGTTTAAAAGCGTAGGTGTCCCCTCTTGCCCAGGCACTTATCTGGGCACTTGAGTCTAAGAAACAAGAGGTTTTTGGAACACTATATACCTCTTCATCCCATAGAAGGTACTAACAATAGTTTATATACGTAAGTAAAGTTTAGCCATGACATTACGTAGTAACCACAGCAAATATTTTTATAGCACAGTGAACCACACTAATTCTCTGTAGTCACCGGTAAAAATAATAAATAAATAAAATAAATAAGCAACAAAAATCAAATATAACTTAAAAATTAATAAAGTGAATTTAAATTTTAAGTTTTCATGAGGTTTTTTTTTTGGTACAGAGACTCTGTGTTTTAACAGGGACTATATGTGAACATGTATTATGTTACCTTAACATTTGATCAGGCCTTGTACAATTTTAATGTGTGTATTGTTAATTATAGACACTATATAGGTAATGAATATACAGGAATGAATCCACCTGGTATAATTGACACTGTAAAAACTTGATAATAACTTTCTATGATCCAGAATTACTATTTTGAAGTAAATATTCTTAGTCAAATGTGTTTTTATTTTTGGCCACACTTGGTTGTATTCACACTTCTGGTTTCGTGCTCAGGAATCACTCCTGGTGTGGCTAAGGTACCAGATCTGATGCCAGAAATAGAACCAGGGTCAGCCACTAGTAACACAAATGCTCCAACTGCTGTCATAGCTCTCCAGTTCCTTGACTAAAAGTCTTAAAGAGAGGACCTAAATATCTAGTTCAGGGACCGAGTGATAGCCCAGCGGGTAGGGTGTTTGCTTTAAACGCGGCCGGCCTGTGCTGGCCCGGGTTCTATCCCCATCATCCCATATGGTCCCCCAAGCACCTCCAGGAGTAATTCCTGAGTGCAGAGCCAGGATAAACCCCCTGAGCATTGTCGGGTATGACCCAAAAAAGCAAAAAAAAAAAAAAAAAAATCTAGCTCAACAGGCTGAGCACATGTATAGCATAGTTGGCCTTGAACATTGCCAGGTGTGGCCAGAAAAGCCAAATAAAAATGTCTTAAGGAAGTATCTGCACAGCCATACTCACACAGAGGTGTTCATGATAGTAAGATATGAAACCAGTCCGTCTTCATCAGCAGGTGAATGGATAAATAAATGGTGGTATATACACAGTATTAAATCTTATCCAGCCTTAAGAAGAGGATCATAAAACTACAACTTTAAGTGATAAATTTGGAGGACAGTATGATGAGTGAAATAAGCTTATTATAAGCCAGAATGATGTCTAATTCATAAAATCATAGACTACAACCATGGTTTCTGAGACAGGTAAAGATGACAAATAGACCATTTTAGCTTTTATCAGTATTGAAAAATTCAATTTTAATATAGGAGAGAATTATTTATCAGAAATATTTTCATGATAAAACTTTTTATGTTAATGATAGTAGCTATCAATTTTGTTGCAGGTTGGCTAGAATGCCCAGCTGTGTTGGCAGGTGGCAGACAGGAGACAGGCTTGTCTGCACCCAGGGCTCTGCCCCGTGGGCCCTGATGGCTGATGGTCTGACATAGAAAAAGACTGGACTACCTTGGTAAACCCAGAGCCATGGCAGAGCCTGGCAAGCTACCCGTGGTGTATTCAATATGCCAAAAACAGTAACAATAACGGACCTTATTCCCAATCAATGGAGATGTTACTGGTGCCAGCTTGAGCAAATTGATGAACAATGGGAATACAAGTGATACAAGTGACAAGTGAATTAAACATGTTAGTAGTTAAAATATGTATTGCTACATAAGTATTTATACATTTAAAATATTTTAAAGCAGCACCATTTTCAACAGGAGGGAAAAATATTTTTATGAATAAAATATTTTTCATATAACATAACTCTTCAATCAAATGCTCAGACTAGAAGCAAAATGCAATTTGCTGCATTTAGCCCTAAGCAGTATGGTATGAAGCATGAAAGAAAAATCAACAGAAAAATTACTGTATGTCACTATGCCAGGTAATAAAAAGGTGATGAAATAAATTTTGCAATGCAGACACTAGTACTTTAATCTCTCTAAATTCAGTTTATTTTATAAACACAGACATCTCTTTCATAAAATGGTTTTGACACAATTATCTTGCAAACTCTCTAGCTTCCTCATCCCATTACTCATGCAACTATTTCCTCTCTTTTTATCTCACAACACGTATATTCACTTGTATCACTTGTATCACTTGTCTTCCTGTTGTTCTTCGACTTGCTCAAGCGGACACTAGTAACATCTCCATATGTCCTGTCACATGCTAGTGTAGTCCAAGGGCATCAGCTTGCTCTAGAACATGAAGAGCCTCAAACCATTATTTCAGATCATGGGAATGAGTTCTATAATTGATACTGGTTTTTGGCATATCAAATATGACACAGGTAGCTTGACAGGCTACCTTGTGGGTGGGAAACTAGTAGGCTCTCATCTTGTGCATTTATTGATGAAGGACGACTGCAAAACAGCCTTGCAAGACTGGAAAAGATGGGCTTTTCTGCTGGGTGGAGCTCTGATGAGCTGTGGAGTCCAGATGTTGAAAATGGCAGCCCTGATTGTGTGGGGGTTCCTCTGTGGGGGTTCCTCACAAGCCAGGGCTAGACCACGCCTTCTCTCCTGGGCGCCTCATGGTCAGCTACACACTGGAAGAGTCAGTAGCAGCTCTGCCCGTGTATCTGAGTATATACATGTATAACACGTATATTATTCTGAGTTATTTAATAATTGTCCGAAAAGCTACTTAACACCACTTGATATCTTTAACAAACTAGCCATGTAGAATGCAAGAGAGAGGCTTATTAGAGTATGTGATAATAGAATTAATAAACATCAGTAGTTATCTTACATATATATGTTTAGAAACTTAAATATGTAAGTAACAGCTTTGCAATCAGTGATAAAATTTTTCCATTACTAAAACCAGCATTTCTAAATCTCAAACACTTCAACTGGAATGCTTCCTTTTTAGAACAAGTAAACACAAATGTTTCTTTCAAAATTTAATTCAAATAAGCTAACTCTCATGTAGTACATAGATATATGTCATATCTTTCTGAAATAAGGTCAAACAATTTAACTAAACAGATACAAATAGTAGTATAGGAAAATTAAGATCCCATTTTCCCTTTTCTAGTCATAATAAATATCTTCCAAAGTCTTGGGCCATGTCTACTCAGATAGAATATCATTTGACTACAGAATTGTTTGGTTCAACCCATAAATCCAAAAAAGGCAAGTCAAAATTCCTCTATTGACTTTGTGTGATTCTGTACAAGCTGATAATATTCATTAAAACTCAGTTTTTTCATCTGGAAATCTGAAGCATACACAATTGTGAAGTCTCCCTTAAGCTTTCAAATTCAGTTAATCAGCAATTAGCGTGAATTCAGAAATTGGCTGAGTGACCACACTGGCCTTAGCCCAGTCAATTTTGGCAACAGCAAGTCATTAATAGATTTGCAAAATTCAGAAGTGCTGCTGAATTCAAACATTAAAGCAATGAAAACAAAAAAGAATTTAAATATAGTTCATTTAATTGATAACAAGAAAAATGTTTAACCCTGACCCAAAAAAAAAAAAAAAAAACAATCATCCTATACAGCTAAGGGAAATTTTGACATCACAAAATCTTATCAAAAACGAGTAAGGCCTATAAAAGACCCAACTGCAGAAATCTTTCAGTATCATTATCATAATTTTCTTTCACAAAATACTGTTAGTTTCGGGTTTAAAAATAATACATAACATAAGCAAGAATATATATTCACAATAGCAAAGAATCATTTCCATTGGTTTTTAATTTATTCATGTCCTACCCTATGTTATGTCCTATAAAATATCACGCCTTACTCAAGTGAGAGAAGGAATCAGGAGCTCCGACCTCCGTCGATGTTCCAGAGTCAGGACGCTGTCTCATTTGCCAAGGCATCAAAAAATCAGATGTGTTGGACATGTAATGCGATTTGGAGACGGCTGCTGGACTAGAGTTGTTACTGACTGGATCCACAGGACGTCAAAAGATCACGTGGCCACCCACCTAAAAGATGTTCAGACTTCTTCATCAAGACCATGAACGAATGGTTTGAGCTCTTTGTAAAGCAAGCAGATGCCATTGGGCTACACTGGCATGTGATAGGGTCAAATGGAAACGTTACTGGCACCTGCTCGAGGAAATCGACGAATAATGGGATGTCATGATCAAGTATCAAGTGATGTCCTAACCACGCCATACATAATAAGAATAGATTAAGTTGTATACTTTACTCTAAATTACAGAAAATATCAATTTTATTTCTGCTATTACATCCTGATCGATGTAATGTATAGTAATATTATTTTGTTTTAGTAACATAATGCTAATAAAATTATTTTTGACTGATTGATTTCCCTCTTCAGGCGATCAGGATCAGTCTGTGATTGCATAGTACCGGGAGCAAACACAAGAACTCCTGCTTGCCCTGGGCACTTTAAATTCATTGAGACAGTTTCCAGTTCTTTCTCCTTGGGAATTCCAAATAACAGAGGTGTCAGGATCACCTTAGCATTACCTGAGAGTACTAGGTGTGGACAGATGACCCTGCAATTTCTACATGATCACTAAAGTCACAGGCATTTATTCCAGGCTCTCCAATTATTTGTTTGCTTTAATGTATTTTGGCCATACCCACCTGTGCTCAGGGCTTGCTTCTGGCTCTGTACTCTGGGATCATTCCAAGCAGCGTTTTGAAATCACATTGGGTGACTGGGATTGAATCCCAAACGGCCATGTCTAAGGCAAATGCTATACCAGCTGTA